>ML262018.1:0-11904 GCA_005239495.1 Nicotiana undulata
GAGCGGGTTGCACGCCGCAAGAAGGAGTGATAAGGGTGGACAGGTGGGATCGGGTTGCACGCCCCAACAGGAGTAATAAGGGTGATATATTTAGGGAGGAGCAGTAAGGGAGGACGGGTGAAAGCGGGTTGCACGCCGCAACAAGGAGCGATAAGGGAGGACATTTATATTTTTACTGATTTTAAAAAAATAAAGATTTGAAAAGCTAAATGTTTATTTTTACTGTTTTTTTTTTGTTTTTTTTGTTGAAAAACAAAGATTTGAAACTTTCTATTTTATATTACTATTTTTTATATTTTGGCACTATTTTTATTCAAAGATAAAGTTTGAAAACTTGGAAATTTTTTAGAATTGGTTATAGTTGAGGCCTGAAAGAGGCGGTTGTGTTATTTTATTATTGTTGCAGTATTTGAATTGATGTGTTTAGATTTCCTTCCCGTTTTATAATTATTGTCTTAGTTATATTTTCTTGTTCGTGTAGAATTGTTTTATTGTGTTATTGTATATATATATATATAATATCACAGTTTTATTGTTCAAAGCCCCGCCTTAGCCTCGTCACTACTTCGCCGAGGTTAGGCTCGGCACTTACTCAGTACATGGGGTCGGTTGTACTGATACTACGCTCTGTGCTCTTTTGCACAGATCCAGGTACTGATGAGAGATAGGAGATTTTAGTGGCTGATGTCACTGCTCGGATACACGAGGTAGATCTGCTAGCATCCGCAGATTCCTAGAGTCTTCACGTATTTTCGGACACTGTTTTATTTCTTACAAAATAGATAACAATTCTTTCTGCCCATTATTTGTAGCATTCTTAGTAGTTCGTGAATTGTGACTCCAAACCCTGGGTAGTTATGAAATTAGCATTAGTTGATGGCTCGTCTGTTATTTTGAATATTAATCCTGATTGCATTATGAAGAAGTATTAGATTTCGTGTTTTGTTTGAATTGTTATTCATGTTTAAATAAAGTGAAAGAAAATGATTGTATAATTTCTAACATTGGCTTGCCTAGCGGGTGTGGTGTTAGGCGTCATCACGATCCCTAAGGTTAGGAATTTGGGTCATGACAGTTGTTGTCATGGAAAGATAAAACTGCCAAAGCCAAAAGAACCTCCTACAGTTTTAAAACACTTATCATTTGGATAAGGTAACAAGAAAGTCTATTTTTACCATACTTAAATAATATTCGTAATATATGAATAAATCTTAACTCACCAACAAATATATTATCCATGCCCAAAAAGTAAATACTTCAGAAATAATATTAGAAGTTATAACTCAATTTTTTTATTTACATCAATGGGAGGAAAAGTTGATGCTTCTGTGAATCAAACAAAGGGGCCAAGAACATTCGCTTTTGGTTACTTGAATATAAAACTGCTCTGATAACACAATAGGCGGTAATAGTACTTTTTGAGTAGTTCTGATTTTTCCATACAATTCTTTTAAAGAAATCTAATATAGCATATCTATGGTAACTAAACAGAAACATGTAAAGCTCTTAGTAGTATTTGACTTTTCTATTTTTTTCTCGGAATACATAAATTCACAGTACTCAGCTCTAGATTATTAATACATATAGGCATTTGAATTTAGTTCTAAATATCTGCTATTGTGCTTTCTACAACTTTTTGCATCCTTACTAAAAAAACTATAAATGTACGCAGACACATTGAAATCACGATCCGTTTTTATCGTTGGAAAGAGGACTTTGGGAACTATGATACACACAAGCGCCAGGTCCATATTTTTATATTAATATAGAAATTCTATTGAATACTGTTCTAAATCTCTATCATTCTGTCTTTCACAACTTTGCGCGCCGTGACAAAAAAAATTTATATTACTCTACAGGAACGTTGAAACCGCGATCCGCTTGAACCTTTTAAAAAGAAGGCCTATGGAACTACAATATACTCAAAAAGTAGGTCCATATTTTTTGTATATTTATACAGATATATTTTTAACTCAATTTCGAATTTCTTACATTCTGCTTTTCACACCTTTGTGCATTGTGAAAGGAAATTTTTATTTTGTTGTTGCATGGTCGATTTTTGGCAACGTAGTATTATTTATTGTAACACTCCTATTTTCTTTTCGCTCGCAGTTCTAGCGACTTACATCTTAATTTTGATATAATGCTACTGTGGTGAAAGTTAATTCTCCATTGGTTGCTGCTTTCCCCCTAATGACGAATCTGTTAACTAGGAGGTATTTGATGTTCTTGAAGTTATCTCGTGCAAGGCTACCAACATGAAGCATAGCATGTTTGAAATCATCGACTCATGATAAGATATTATGAATCTGCTAGCCCAAAAGTGAAGATCAACCCCATGAAGTCAAGTAATTTATGAATATCAATACTTTTTATTTCTGAGGTGTGAAACAAATCATCGATAACAGTGTGATAAGGTTCATATTAATTGACTAATTTTGGTGCACTCAATTGCACTATTTTATCGAGAGAAAAATCTCCCCCCCTAAACAAATCTCTTTCATGACTACATTGTGGATGCTTAACTTTTTTTTTTTTTTTTTTTTTTTTTTTTTTTNTGAGAAGTAGAGATCCTTAATTTATAGAGGTGCAAAACTTGTCTTCCAAGAAAAAGATAAGGCTATGAGAGAAATCTAATCCTTTTAGGAGTCTTTTTCCCTTCTTTCAAGAAAGAAAGTCCTAATAGAATTAGATTTTCAGGGCAAATCCTAACAATTTTTTTATAGTTATAAATTATTAATTTAGAATTTAGTGACTTATAAGGAATAAAATCCCGAGCTCATAAATTTCAAATCTTGGCTCCATCTGTAATAATACGTTCGAGAGTTTGTAGAGTTACTACGGTGCGTCGAAGCAGCAATTACTAAGAGAAAGAAACAATTAGAGTAAAATTAAGCAATATGTTTAATGAAAAAAAAAACAATCAAAGAGAGCTTTGGGTCATGATATATTTGTTGAGGTTTAATTTGATCTAGGTTTGTCATTAGGGGTAGGAGTGACAAACGGTTGGGTCGGGTCGGGTCGGATATAGTTCGGGTCGAAACGGGTAATGGAAAAACGGGTAAATTATCCGACCCGATTCATATTTAACACGGGTAATAAACGGGTTAACCCGCGGATAAAATAAGTAACCATATTATCCATTCATGACTTTTCATTAGCCTCAAGCTCTAATATGAATTTGCTGCCCCTTGAAATAGAAGAACATTACTGAAATAATTTTCCAATAATTGTGGGTGTGTTTGGTATAAAGGAAAATATTTTCCAAGAAAATATTTTTTTGGAAAACAAGTAGTAATCTTATTCATTTTTTAGTGTTTGGTACGCAAATTAAGGGTTATATTTTCTCAAGAGTATTTATAAATAATTTTGATACAATAAACATGAAGCCATAAACTTTCGAACCAACAACCTTCCGAACCAAAAAATTTCATAAACTTCTGAACCGCAAAACTTCTGAAACAGCGAAATTTCGAACCCGTAAACTTCGAAACACATAAACCTCCGAACTCATATATTTGGAACTTGTAAAATTTTGAACCTGTAAACCGAAAGATGAAAAAAGTAAAACTGAAATTATATTTAAAAAAAATATTTTTTCTGGGGGAGGGTTGGGGGCAGAAAAAAAAGATAGAAAATTGAAAATTACCAAAAAAAGTAAAAAAAAAGAGAAAATTGTGTGGAAGTGGGGGCAGGGGGTGGAGGTGGGGTGGGGGGTGCAGAAAAAGAACCCAGAAATTTTAAAATTACAAAAAAAGTAAAAGAAAATAATTTTTGTGCGGGAGTGGAGGCAGGGGGTGGGGTTGGGGTGCGGGGAGGGGGGAGTGCAAGAAAAAAAAACAGAAATTTTCAAATTAAAAAAAAGTAATTTTTTTTTTTGCAGGGTGTGGATGGAGTGGGTGGTGACGAAAAAAAACCTTTTTGGAGAGGGCATGGGGTGAAGTTAGGTGTGTGGGTGTGTGTGTGGTGGGGGGGGGGGGGGGGGGGGGGGGGTTGGCGAGGGTTAGGAATATGGTGGGGAAGTTGAGAAGGAGTTTTGAAAGATATTTTCTAAAAAGTTTAAGCCAACCAAAAATACACCCTGTATTATCTATATTTTACCTTTGGTTATCCATTTGATTACTCATTTTTCTAATGAATAATATGAGTAATTACCCATAATCGACCCGGTTTAAAAAAGTCAGTTATCCAATGAATTGATTAGGTCAAGTAGTTAACTATTACTTTTTAATCATCTTGCGAGGTCTATTAGGTGTAACAAAAGGTTAGTGCGTCAATGGTGGAGCGTCGTATCAGCCAATTATATTTGTCTAGATTGAATCTGATACCAAAAACAAGTTGGCCTGGTCCAGATTAGATTTTGGCCACTACATTATAGTATGTTTGTTGAGATGTATTGTTGGAAGGTTATAATGTTGTTGAATCTTTGAAATAAGTGATTATCAGCTTCCATTACATTTATGTCTCAGTTTGATATTTATGTCTTACATTCTCTTAATAAAAATCATTGGTGGTCAATAACTATTTGTTCCAAAGCCAGTTTATAGTTAGGTCAACAAGACAGCACAGAGGGGAATGAACTAATTATGGCCTAGGTTTAAATAAAACATAGTCAGCAGACAATAGAAGTAAACATAGGTGGCCGTGTGGGACTTATTTGATTAATGCTGTTTATGTATTCAGGTAGGAGTTTTTAAACTACAAATTAAAAGACCAACCCCATCAATTTTCATGCATGAAACGCCTATGTCAGTAGTTTCTCACATTTATATCATACTGATTCAGTGTTTTAAGTCAAAAACCATATCTTATACTCTTTTGTAAAAATCTCTTATAACAAAATGATATAAGCTTAATATAAATATGTATACTAAGAAAAATTTCAACCACATGTAACGAAAAGCTCAAAGATATAATCACTATGGATATAAAAATTATGAGAAGTCTTGCAACAGAATGCATAACCATAGCCCATAGCATATTAATTTGAACCAACACGTTTTGATTTAAAGACTTGGAATTTCTTGCGCTGGTTGCAGCTCTGAATTTATGCCTGCAATGATGATTTATTATTCATTTAAAATTACAGTTAGTAAACTGTTTTTTTTTTTTGGTTGAAAAAGATGAAAGAGAAGAGATAATTAAAAGACCAAAATATAATAATCTTGCCTTGCCAGTGATATTATTTGATAGCCAATCAAGACCTTCATAAAGCCCCTGCCCAGATGTTGCACAAGCACTCTGGATGTACCTAAAAGACACGCAGACAACACACACGCAGATTCCTCAGCTATATTTTACTTGGAAACTGTTTGCATAAAAGACAGTTCAAAATTGCAATACGATATTATCATTAAGGCTATGGTTTTATCTCTCCGGTCTCAAATATGGACGTCCAACGGGGCGGGACGAGACGACGGGACCAAATAAACGGGACGAGACGATATTTAATCAGAATGGTGGCGAGACGGGCCTAAACGGTAAGTTCATCCATCCTGCTAACAAACGGGATGGGACGGAACGAGACGGTTCACGGGCATTAAGGGAGCCTTTTTAAAAAAAAAAGAAAAATTAACTATTTAAGTATTAGGTTTGGCAAACGTTTTGACAATGACTAAGTTTTTAAAGTTTGCAACAACTAATTTTTTGACTTATTTAATAAATTAAAAACTTAATAAATTATAAAGAAACTAAGTAAACAATTATAAAATATATATATAAAAAAGACATAATGAATATTTTGGTAATTGTAATAGAATTGTAATTTATTTAATATAATCCCGTTAAATAACTAAGTAAGAGTGATTGATAGTCATAAGCATGTTGTACTTTACTAAAAGCATCAGAAAATAAATTAATACCATCTATTATGAAAAAAATGATGGATTAATTGGACATAGTCTAGCTCTTAACCTAATTGCTGCGGTTGTGCTAGTCTAGCTCTTATAGTCGCTGGCCGATGACTCTATTTTTCTTTTAAAACAATTTAAATAACATGTGAGACAAACAGGACAGGCGGGATGGGACGAGACGGGATAAACGGGACGAGATAAACGGGACAAAATGGTCATCCTGTCCCATCCCGTGAACCGTTTAATATGGGATAAACGAGACGGGACGGCCCGTTGGACAGCCTTAGTCTCAAATACTAGTCATCTTATAAATTAAATCTATTTTAAAATACTTGACATTTAAAACAAATTAGAATGATTTATTACTCTTTTACTTTTTTTTTACTGCTCTAATTGGTGAAGTGATAATTAAGCTCCTTTGGATATAATTTCTTTTATTTCTTCCAAAAAATCTGTTGAAAATATTGTTTTGTTATGGAATATAATCAGTATTTTGAGAAGATTTGAAGAAAAAGTTTCAAGTTCCAAAAATTGGGCCAGCCTTTGGGTGAAATTTTTCTTCTACTCAGAAATCTTCACTTTAAAAAAAGTAAATTGCATGTTTAAACACAACTTCTTCCAAAAACTAGCACAACTTCAAAAATTTCAAATTTATCCAATAGATAAGTGAAACATTTGAGAGAAATGTAAATGATAGGTAAGGCTATCAAATACTATATCTTTTTAAAAGTGTATAATATGAAGGGGAGATTTTACCAGCGTCGTTGACGGAGCGAATGCAGACCAAGTTTATCAGTAATTTCTGCAACACTCATAGCATTTGGAAGGTCTTGTTTATTGGCAAACACAAGTATAGTAGCGCCTCGTAATTCTTCCTGTATAACCATCATTAATTTCAGTTAACGCGAATTTGACGCTACTTTGTGCTCTTTTCGTTTCAATTTATGTGAACTTATTTTTTTTTTGATGGTTCAAAAAGAATGACCCGGCCTCTTTCTAAATTTCGAAAAGCTTATTAAATTCTACCCTTTATGAGAAGCTTTTATAACCACACAAATACTCTGGCACCCCTTCTTGACTTGTTTAAGACCACAAATTTCAAAAGTCTTTATTTTTTCTTAAATTTCGTGCCCAGTCAAACATGTTAACGTCAATTGGAACGGAGGGAGTAATTTTTATATCAGTTGTAATATTACCTCATTAAGCATGCGATGGAGCTCATCTCTAGCTTCTGTAATTCTATCTCGATCATTACTATCTACCACAAAGATTAGACCTTGAGTATTCTGAAAGTAGTGCCTCCATAAAGGCCGGATCTGTAAAATAATTAGTAAAACAAAGTAAGTAACAAATTAGAAAACTCAATTAACCAAGTAATTAGCTTTGATTGGGATTTTTCGAGTGTTAACATGTTAAATACCTTATCTTGTCCACCTACATCCCATACCGTGAAGCTCGAATTCTTGTATTCCACCGTCTCCACGTTAAATCCTACGGATTAATATATCTTTATGTATATACACTAACAATATAACAATTTTTTATATATTTAATGAAATTTCAGAGCACATAACATAAATTCATAAAGGCCAAAAAGGTATTCAAATCATTCAGATTGTTTTTGGATGGAAATTGAATATATAGACTTGTTAGTAATCAAACGGATAAAGAGTCGAGATAGCAAATACCAATTGTAGGAATAGTAGTGACAATCTCCCCAAGTTTTAACTTGTACAAAATGGTTGTTTTACCAGCTGCATCGAGTCCCACCATTAATATTCTCATTTCTTTCTTTGCAAATAGCATTTTTACAAACTTAGATATTGACATACCCATCGCTCTACAATGGTGCAAAGCTACTTGTGCAGAGAGAATTCACTTATTTTATCTCACTTTGATATAGCCTAATACTCAATTAAAGAATCGATCAGAGTTTCAGAATACAAATAATAAATGGCATTTTCCGAATCTTAAATGGAAGAAAAAAGGAGAGAATAGGATTCCGATAAGGTTTGAGGAGACTAAAGGGCAGCGGCGGAGCCAGAAATTTTCACTAAGGGGAGTCAAAATAAAAATTAGTAAGCATATGAATAAATTAAGGGAAGTCAACACATAATATATATACATAAAAATATACCGTTTAACTTATCTACGCAGTATAATTTTCCGACCAAAGGGGGTCAATTGACTCCCGTTGCCAATGAGAGGCTCGGCCACTGCCAAAGGGTGCAAATTAATTCCATCTCACGATTAGCTAAGAAGGCATCTGTCTTTTGGCCCATAATCTCAGTGCATTGGCGATTCGTTTCCCAAAAGCAGGTTCTCTTTTTAAACTTGGAAATCTCTGTGCTACTTACTTGTACGAGAAGCACAGAATCGTAGTTTAACTAGTAGCCACTGAGATTAATTAATTTTCCACCTATTGCGTCGCAACTCAATATATACACAACAACTTTTTAATCTTTCATATATACTGAGTGCTTTTCAAACAGAAGACAAAGAGATGCATCATCTAGCATTAGATCTTGCATGAACTGTCGCTATTGGAAAGGACGGGAAGTCAAGGAGACGGATAAAATTATCCAAACTTGCAAATCCGATTTTGGAAACCAAGTTAAATTCCGTTTATCCTTAATTGTTTTAACCTTATGGAATACATATTATTACTATTAAGTTATAGAGAAATTTTCATAAAGCACTATCTTTTAATGGTAATTAGCTATCTATAGATACCATTTGCTATATTACGGATTATAGATACGTTTTCTGTTGTTATAAGATGTATTAGATGTATTTAAGCTACTGTATTCATGAATACAGTAGCAAAAATAGGCGTGAACCAGGGAAATCACTGTTTTTAAACGGAAAGTGAATCAATTAATATAATAGACTCCTAATATAACTCAACATACAATTATAAAAAAGATTCTTCCATTTAAATAGATGCCCGTGATCTTTCGATTATCTTATTTGGTCAATCCTGAACTTCCATCAAGGTTCTCTCTTTTATGTCATTCTCTCTTGTTAGTTTAACTTTGAAGAACTTCAGAAACTAAAATTGCCCATTATTTGATAACGTAGAAATTATATTATATTAATTATATAATACATCTGAATACATAAATTATATTAATTAAAAAAATATATGAATACATTCATGGCATATAGCGAGACAATGAATACAATGAAATACATAAATCAAACCAAATACATCTGAATACAACTACATACATCATACCAAATACATCTGAATACAGCTACATACATCAAACCAAATACATCTCAATACAGCTACATACACATTTGATGCCATATGAATATACCTATTTAATAGATGTAAATACAACATGTTGAATACATACTTATACAATCTGCTGAATACATATTTATAGCCCCAGTATTATTCAGTTTCTAGCTTGGATTTACAATCCAAATACATCTGAATACAACTACATACACATTTGATTCCATATGAATCTACATCAAACCAAATACATTTGAATACAGCTACATACATCAAACCACATACATCTGAATACAGCTACATACATCAAACCAAATACATCTGAATACAACTACATACATATTTGATGCCATATGAATATACCTATTTAATAGATGTATATACAACATGTTGAATACATATTGTATTATTCAGTTTCTGACTTGGATTTACAATCCAAATACATCTGAATACAACTACATATACATTTGATTCCGTATTAATCTAGATAAAAAAAAAGTGTTTGGATATCGCCGATTGTTGATTTTACGAATCACACGTTTCAGGCGAATTTTCGACATAGAATTGGCGAGTTTTGCTCTTCGTCCTCGTCCTAATCTCAGGCTTAGAGGTTCATGGGGGGTCGCTGGCTCTTGGATTTTCCGGCGACTGATGGCTGCCGACGGTGAGCAGCTAGTGGACTGGCGGCGGCTGATAGTAGCTTGATGCTCCATAGCTAAGAGAAGAAAAGAAACTAGGGTTCTTTTTTTTCTTTAATAAATCAAAATACTCTGTGCAAAACACGTCGTTGGCGGTGGCAGCTAATGCATTTTGTGAGGAAGAAGAAGATAGTTTCTCTTCTTAAAAATCCTACCCTTTAATAAAGGGAAATTTTCATAAAGCTCGTGTTTTCAAGGAATGGGGTAAGAGAATGACATGTATCAAAGTAGAGAGAAAGAAAATAGTGTAACTGAATAGCGTATTTAGTGGCTTAAAGCTAGGAGGTAACTAAAATTAAGTATTTTGCTATAAACATTAAAAGGTATCTATAGAATATAATTTTTTTAAATGTTATTTATTTAAAATAAATAAGGTGTTAACTTTTGCTATAGTATGTAAAAATTCCTAAGTTATACTCCCTCCGGTTCACAATAAGTGACCTGTTTATTTTTTTATTTTTGTTCAAAATAAGTGTCCATTTATATAATCAAGAAAGAATTCAATTTGTTTTTACAAAATAACTCCTTATGTACATATCCATAAAAAAATTTCTTACTTCTCACATTAAATAGTTAATTAGGGGTAGTTTAGTCATAATAGGTATTTTCATATAGAATTTAGTATTTTCTTAATGGGCGTGCTAAAAGCAAACTGGTCACTTATTATGAACCGGAGGGAGTATAAAATGCCAGGTGACCGATAGGTTACTGCTGCTCTCAAAAGCACACGCAAGTATACACGGTCGTACAAGTAATAAAATGATAAGTCGAGTGTCGAACCCACAAAGACTTGTATCAACTACCCACTAAATTCACCCAGATTGTTATTTCATCAAGCCAAAATCGAGCTCAAGAATGTGATTATATTAACTGTATAATTCTAAGTAGTAACTAAATTATCAAGCAGCAAAATGATTGTTATGTATTCAGCAGAAACAAATATTCCAGGATTGTGATCGATTCACCAATCCTATTGTGTCCTAGTTAACTCTCCCTTTCATACAATTCATTCATGGTTGCTAATTAATCGAACAATTACTCTCATAGTCTTCTCCCGAAGTACTACTCGCCTATTCAAAATAGATCAACGCCTATATTCCTATGAAATCAATCTACCAAGAACACATTGAGATTACGATATATAATTAAGCACGATGACTAGGTATATTCCTATCCTAACCACATCCGAACCCCTAAGAGTTAAGATCGTGCTCTTCAATTCTTCTCTAAACTAAACATGGCTTTCCCAAGCATATCATAGATAGTAATAGAACCTAACTGCTGGCCAGACAATTAAGCAATTAATCATAGAATTGAAGAAACAACCATATATTAGTGAAGTGTAATCAAGGTGAAGTCAACATTAAACAACAATATTTATGGCTAAACCACAATCCTAGAACTATGGGTTTTAGCCACTCCTGATAATAGCAAACAATTTTATAAGTGTTGCATAATTGAACATACTAAGAAAAGATGAAGAAAACTGAGATCTCTTTGCTCCCGAATTTTTCTCGTGTGTATTCTCCCTTCAAAGTGGCGTCTCCCCTCCAAAAATAGGCTTAGTCTTGCTTTTATATGCCTATTGTCCACCTATTGCGTCACACTCAATACACGATGTTGCTTCCAAACGCACACGTAAGTATATGCGGATGTATAAGTAATAAAATGATAAGTCGAGTGTCGAATCCACAGAGACTTGTATCAGCTACCGACTAAATTTACCAAAATTGTTATTCAGTCAAGCCAAAATCAAGTTCAAGAATGTGATTATACTAAACTATAATTCTATGTAATAGCTAAATTATCAAGTAACAATTTGATTTTTGTGTATTTAGTAGAGACAAATATTCCAAGGCAGCGGTCGATTCACCAATCATATTGTGTTCTAGTTAACTCTCCCCTTCATACAATTCACCCATGGTTGCTAATTAATCGATAATTTCTCTCATAGACTTCTCCCGAAGTACTACTCGCCTATTCAAAATAGATTAACACCTATATTCATATGGAATCAATCTATCAAAACACATTAAAATTATGATATTTAATTAAGCACGGTTACTAGGTATATTCCTATCCTAACAACAAATCCCCCCCCCCCCCCCCC
>ML262018.1:12011-24423 GCA_005239495.1 Nicotiana undulata
AAAACCCCCCCCCCCCCCCCCCTAAGAGTTAAGATCATTCTCTCTTCAATTCTTCTTTAATCTAAACACAACTTTCCCAAGCATAACATAGATAGTAAATAGAACCTAACTGCTGGTCAGACAATTAAGCAATTAATCACAAAATTGAAAAAATAACCATATATTAGTGAATTGTAATCAAGGTTAAGCCAACGTTAAACAACAATATTCATGGCTAAATCACAACCCCAGAACTATGGGGTTTAGCTACTCATGATAATAACAAACAATACCATAAGTGTTGGATAACTGAAAATACTAAGAAAAGATGAAGAAAACTGAGATCTTCTTGCTCCTGAATGTTTCTCGTGTGTATTCTTCCTCAAAAGTGGCGTCACCCCCTCAAAAATAAGTTTAGTCTTGCTTTTATACGTGTTGGGTAGGTCTAGGCCAAAATAACCTTGTTTCGGGCGAATTTGGATTGAATTCACGCCATCGACGCTGGCGCTGGTAATTTTTCACATACTGAATTTGGCGCCACAGGTAGCCTGTGGCGTTGGAAATGCCAATTTTCCCCTTTTCGTCCGTTTTGGCTCTAATTTTGCACATTTCGCCCCCAATTGCTCCCAGATTATTTATACACATAAAAACACCTCAAATTAATATAAATCAACACATTTTACATCCTAAATCCACGAAACAAAAGTAAAACATGAGGCGATATATATAAAAGTATATATACTTTAAGCTAAACATCAACACCCCACACTTAGACTCTTGCTCGTCCTCGAGAAATAGGACTATCAAATATATCCCCAACTACGTACAAATCTGAACTATAGAGGAGCACTTCAACTTTTAATCACACTCTACCCTTGACTATGATCGATACCGACAGTCAAGCATGAACATACAAAAATTCACATTCTTCCCGTTTAAGCATGCCCAAGTATAACATTTCAATTCAATCAATTCCAACAACCTATTTGTAACCACCCAATCCCAAAAGTCGACTTGTAACCACTAAGCACTCTCAACTCACGCACTTACAAAACAAGAAAGTTTACAAAATTTCCAATTATTCATGAGATCATGTGCCCTCACCAACAAACAAAAGAGTGAATATAGACTAGTCTACACATTCGAATATGTTTTTGAATATAATTTAAGGACATCACACAATTGAACAATAAATATCGTTTCCAATCGGCGCCTTTCGGGAAATGACATGTGTCACTTTTTATAATGCTATGACAATCTTGACAAAGTTGCAACACGTGTTACATATTTTTCAATGGCCAGTCACAACTCTTCATTTTGCATTTTTCAAGGTTTTTTTTGTAAGTAAGATATTTATATAGATAAGAGCAATTTTATCAATTTAATTTTTTAAGTTTGGGGTTTTATTTTTAATATAATAAAATATAATTTTAGATTTAATTCATACGCATTGTGCGTGTCCCGCAACTCAATAAGTAACATTCTTTTTTAAACAAACACATAAATAATATTAAAATTATGTTTGAATGCAAGTTAAAGACAGAAGTGTAAGTCAAAATAATAATAATTGTTGACTCTATTTAATAACTCAATAGGGAGAAACTCTTATCCATCTCTAAATTTCGCTCCACCTACAGCCACCTTATTGAACTTTATTATTACAAATAAAAGTTATCTAACAATTAACCAAGATATATACATATTATTAATCAAGGTACTTGATCCAAATATTATCTTTAAACATTATGAGAGTTGGCCATATCTTTTTAAAGTCGGTAACTTTTCCATTAACTTATTTTAATTTGTATGTATTTTCATTCATAAATATACTAATTAATACCAATGATTATTTTGACATTTTTTCCTTCAAGTGAACAAATAAAAATACATAAAGAGATCATACTTAGCTCTCTCTCTCTTAACCTCCAAAGTCGACCAAGAAAAAAAATTAAACCAGAAACATATTATTATGGTTGTAATATATGAATACTAAAGTAAATCAGCATGTGCAAGGGAAATAAATATAAAATCGTACTTCAACAGATACCCTGTAATGTAATTTACTTTCATTTAATACACACGAAGAATAGCCGATAGTCCAAAACAATACAAAATTGCGGATATAAAAAATAAAAAACTAACACCTTTGTATCATTTTCACCAATAGCGCCCAGAGATACATTTCATCAAGTAATTTTCTACATAAATGCCGTCAACAGAAGCTCTCCCAATGATAGCATAAAAAAAGTGGTAAAAATTCAGCGCCGAGTATTTACGGAATTTTTTTGAAGTTTTATAACAAATACGGATTATACAAGTTCTGTGAGAAGTGAAAGATTGTAGGTGGAATTTACATACAGGAAGGTTGCGCATGATTTTTGTTTATTGTAAATGACTGCATGAAAAGGCAGAGTGAATCGTTTTAACATACACAACCCTTCAGAATAATTTTGTCCCTCTTTTTTTCGTAATATTATAAATTTCTAAATTAAGTAGGATAATTAGATTTTTAAAAAGGGTAAAAATGTAATTTAACTTTTGATAGTACAACTGGGAAGAATATTCGCTTGAATATTCTCTAATGTATAGTAATCCTGGGTGTGACCGTTACTTCTCGCTGAGGAAGAGCATTCGTCCTCGTCCTCGTCCTCATCTCCCATCGAGCCATAGAGGCCTTGTCGACGACCTGCCATTTTGTCCCCTACGTTTATAAGTCCTGCCCTGCTCAGCTTGCCCCCCTACGTTTATAAGGTGATCAAGATGTTGTCATAGTTTGCCAAACTGGCTGGTGTCGAGGTCACGCTGCGGCATTTGGTACACCTGTTCGCCACAGTTTTTATCGAGGCACGATGTTTAACTTTCGACATCATGGGGGAAAGTGCATGGTGGTAAAAAAGGATGACAAAGGTAGTCGACAATTCTAGCTCGACTTCTTCTTTGTCAAGACTGAGGCCCTCGTGGCCGGTGCCTCGAGTTTCCCTGAGGCCTGGAACCGTACTTGTAAGTGCTCGTATTCTTGCTTCTATCTTTTAAACTAATCATGCATTTCGAGTTTGTGCACTAATCCTTCTTGTTTTGCAGCTACTGCTCGACCTCTTCAGTTGGTGGCGCATCTCGCTAATTGGTTTAGACAAGTTCTCTCCTATACTGTAGGGACCCGTGATTGTCCGAGCTTTTGGCAGAAGTTCAAACCGGCCTTCCCCTCAACATGTAATTTGCTCTTCTGATCGAGATTACATTTGTACTTGCCTATTTTGTCTTATTCATCGTCATTTTTTGTGTTTCCTCTAGGTTCTGTGAGGGGGTTGCAAGAAGGAACAGGGCGCCTACGCCTTCGTTTAGGAGGAGAAGGGCTGTTACGCCTTTTGTCTCCACCCTCGTCTCAATTATTACACCCGCTCCCTCCTTGGTTTTGTAGTCGAGGAAGAAGAGGTTTCTCCACATGACGCGAACTTAATACCTCATAAAAATAAAGCCATGGACATAGGAGAGGGCGTACCTGCAGCAGTCGAGTTATAAGAGGACGATATCGTGGTATGAGAGATTGCTTCTATGTTCATCGAGGAGCGTGTTGGGGCGGCCTCCGTGGTGCCTGCTTTAGAAGAGATCTATGCAGCTGAACCTTCGCATCCCCAAGAGAAGGTGGTTGCAGAGGGTGCATATGGTGATGGTCCGCACTTCCCCAGCATGAGGAGGCCTTTTCTTTTAGGCCGGCTAGGGACGCTTCTCCTGTTGATAGGTAGAAGGGCAAGGGGACCGTTGACCAAGATGATGAATCTAGCTCTAACCTCGACCCCGAAGACCTCAAGATGATCGATACCGGGGATACTCAAGTCGAGGTTAGGATAGAGGGGTGATCAAGAACTATCACGATTCCACTAAATTGTGATTTATTAAAGGACAACGAGGATGGGGTTAATTCCCTCAGCCTTCGCCGCTCCGGAGCCGAGCGTGTGACTCTTCGAGAGTTGAGAGATAGAAATCGCCGTTTTTTATTTTTTCTTCTTTGCTTTGACTTGTCTGTAAGTCTTAATTCTTACTTTTCTTTGATTTGCATACCATCATTATGGAGATTGAAAGCATGTGGAGGGAGAAGAAGCGAAAAGATATCTATCAGAAGCTGAAGGCTAAGTACGAGGAGTTCCGCTAGAAGTACCAGGATTCTCAGAGGCGGCTTCGCGAGGAGGGGTTGAAGAAGAAAAACGAGGAGTTGATGGCGTCCATAGAGCAGTTCGGGGTCCTCAAGGGAGTGTTGAAGAGGAAAGAAGAGGAGCTTGAATTGACTAAGAGCATGGAGGCCCAATGCAGCGATCTCCAGAGCCAGATGGTCCAACTGCAAAATCATTTAGACAGGTGCCAGTTTGAGATATATACTCTCAGGTGTGAAGTCGCTGAGAAGCAACAGATGTTTGAGGAGGCAGAGTCCTCCCGAATGGAAACTCGAAGGAGAGCTGCTATTCTAAAGTTGGCGAATAAGACTCTTCGTTCTGAGCGGGATAATTTTTTATCAGCGGCCGAAGCTAAGCAGGCTAGGCTCATGGAGAGAACTGGAGAGTTAGATAAGGAGAACTCCAAGCTGCTTGAGCGAGTTTCTGCTGCTGAGGATTAGAATGCCCGATAGCTCGAACGACCCTCTACATCCTACGCCTCTGAGTTTCTTGTAGTTCCCGGGAGAAGTACGAGGAATGGATCCTCGCCGAAGCCCGAGTAGATATGATTCGCGAGATGGATCGGACGAGCTTTATGTTTGATATGTCCATCGAGGAGGCATGAGTTAAATCTCGTAAGGCCCGTCTTGCCTGCGGCTATGATCTCGCCATACTTCAGCCTGGTTCTGAGGAAGATGATGAGGGTGGTGTGGACCAGTTCGCGGATAGTGCTTTGTATGACTCTGCTTATGGTCGAGGCGAGGAAGGAGAAGATGGTGGAGACTAGGGTGGCGACGACCATTGAATTTTTAGCTTTTTGTTTTTCTCAACTTTAGTAATGTTCCTTTTGTTGGCGTCTTTGAACTCCTTTGTAAAACTTCTCTATGAATACAAAAGTTTGTTTTGGGTTTGTATGTACCTTTTTGTCTTTGTGCATTCTTGTTTTTGTACTTGTGTTTTGCTTTTGTTCTTTTTTAATTGCTATCTTCTAGTCGAGTTTAGTTCGAGGGCCTATAAGTGTTGTTCGAATGGGTCAAACATACTGTTGAGTTAGGTCGAGGCTGAGGGCCGATAAGTATTATTCAAACTGGTCGAATATACCGTTCATTAAATCATGACTGAGGGCCTATAAGTGTTGTTTGAGTTGGTTGAGCATACCTTTCATTAAGTCATAGTCGAGTGCCGATAGGCATTGTTCGAGATGATCGAATGCACCTTTTAGTTAGATCGAGGCCGAGGGCCGATAGAGGTTGTTTGAGTTGATCAAATGTATAATTTTGTTTAGTCATGGTCAGGGGCCGATAGGAGTTGTTAGAACTAGTCGAATGCACCTTTTAGTTATATCGAGGTTGAGGTCCGACAAAGGTTGTTTGAGTTAATCGAACATACCATTTTTTTAAGTCGTGGCCAGGGGCCGATAAAAGTTGATCGAACTAGTCGATCACAACTTTTAGATAGGTCGTGGCCAGGGTACGATAAGAGTCGTTCAAACTAGTCGAATGCACCTTTTATTTAGATCGAGGCCAGGGGTCGATAGAAGTTGTTCGAACATGTCGAACATACCTTTTCAGGAGAGCGGTTTTAATGAACGTGTATCTTATTTACTTCAATACCATTGCTTTGATTACATCATTTCTCTTGAGGCAAATTTTGGAGAAACTTACAAGTTTATGGTGTTGGTTGGCGTCCCAGTATATCTAGTCCCCTCATTGTTCAACTTGGAGATTCTCGAGGAGTCGGGAAATTAAAAATGTGTCTGCTCTCGCGTACTCCGACTTGAAGTGTCCCGTTCGTCGCCTCGTTAAAAACCCCGTTGAGAAAACCTCATTGGGAAAAAATTGAAGTGAGGGAAAAAAGAGTACGATTTATAGGGCATTTCTTGTTTTTTAGAAGTTAAAGTATTTGAGGTGGCTGATGTTACAATTGTTTGGTAGGAGTTTTCCTTCCATAGTTTCCAGTTGGAATGAACCCTTTTTTGCGTTGCCTATAATTTTGTATGGTCGGTCCCAGTTGGTTCCTAATTTGACCTCTCGTGGATCTATGCCTGCTTGGGTCTTGGCTTTGAGCATATAGTCCCCGATCTTGAGTAATCGTACCTTTGCCTTTTTGTTGTATTAGCGTTCTGCTTGCTATTTCTAAGCGACCATTTTTATGCGTGCCATATACCGTCACTCTTCGAACTAGTCGAGTTCTTGTATCCTATTCTTGTCATTGTCGGTACTGCTCTCATAGGAGTATCTTAGGCTGGGTTTGCCGATTTCAACTGGTATGAGTGCTTCCATTCCGTAGACTAAGTAGTAAGGTGTTCCTCGTGTGCTATTTTTTGGAGTTTTCCTATGTGCCCACAATACTTTTAGGAGTGTTTCCGGCCACATACCCTTGGCTTCTTCGAGTTTCTTCTTCATTATGTTTAAGATAGACTTTTTGGAGGACTCTACTTTCCCGTTGCCTGCTGGGTGGTAAGGAGTTGAAAGTATCCTTTTAATGCGCCACTTCTCGAAGAACTCAGTGGTTTTTCTTCTCGTGAACTGGGTCCGTTGTCGCAACTTATTTCTTTAGGCAAGCCGAATCAGCAGATGATATTTTTCCATATGAAGCTGATTACCTCTTGCTCGTGAACTTGGGCGAATGCTCCTTCTTCTACCCATTTAGAGAAGTAGTCAGTCAAAACTAAAAGGAATTTGGAGGAGGGGGTGACATAGTGAAAGTGTTCGCCTGCTTGGTAGATTACGGGGGCATATTTTTGGCATTGCTCGCACTTCTTCACGAATTCTAGGGTGTCTTTCTTCATGGTGGGCCAATAATATCCAGCTCGTGTAAGACACTTGACAAGTACCCGGTCACCGGAGTGACTGCCGAAATGGCCTTCATGGACCTTCTCAAGAACACGTTGGGTTTCGTTCGGTCCTAAGCATTTTGCCAAGGGCCCGTCGTACGCTCTCTTATAAAGATCGCTATGAAGGAGGCTATACCGAGAAACTTGTATTCTCAGTTTTTTTGCCTTTTTTGTCATTGGGAGGGTGCCTTCCTGTAGATAGTTTATAATACAATTGCGCCAGTCTCAAGTTATGTTTACAGATTTTACCTCGATGTGGTCAAACGCCGAGCTAAGGAGGTGTACCACGCTTTTATCCCCAAGAGTAATGCTTTTGGCCGTGCCGACTAATTTGGTGAGGCCGTCTGTTTCTATGTTCTGAATCATAGGAATTAGGTCGAGCTGACATTCGTCAAATTTGGTCAACAACTTGCATATATAGGTCTGGAACTTCTACAATCTTTGTTCTTTGATTTTGAAAGTCCCAGTGACTTGGTTGACGACGAGCTAAGATTCGCAGCATAACTTTAATCGCCTCGTCCCATATTAGAGTGCCAGTATCAATCCTGTAATTACGGCCTCATACTCGGCCTCGTTGTTAGTCATATCTAGGCATCTTATTGATTGGTGAACTACTTCATCAGTGGGAACCTCGAGCACGAGTCCCAGTCCGGACCCACAGGTGTTGGACGCGGCGTCGGTGTGTAAGACCTAGAGGTCCTGTGTTCGGTGAGAAGCTTGAGTGGCTTCTTTCTCAACCTCATGCATCACTTTGGCACTAAAGTTTGCGACGAAGTCAGCGAGCACTTGTGATTTTATTGTTGTGCAGGGCTGGTAAGTGATGTCATGTTCACTTATTCAATCACTTAGCCAGCCTCCTCGACAACTCAGGTTTTTGCAATACACCTCTTAAAGGAAAAGTGGTGATGACCGAGATTGGATGGCACTGGAAGTATGGCCTAAGCTTTCGTGAAGCTATGGAAAGGGACAGGGCCAGTTTCTCAAGGTGAGGATACCTCGTCTCGGCATTGATAAGTGCTTTATTGATATAATAAATTAGAGATTGCGTACCTTTATCTCGAACTAAGACTGCACTTACTACTACTTCCGAAACAGCAAGGTAAATGAGGAGACGCTCACCGGCCTCGGTCTTTGATAGCAAAGGTAGTGATAACATGTATTCATTAAGTTCCTTCAATGCTTGTTGGCGCTCCCCTTTTTCTCGCGAAATCATGTTTCGACGTGTGAAAACTGTTTTAAATGGGTATTAAATGAGAAGAGTCGCCACTAACGATTTTTAAGGTGCGTTAAGGCACCTATTTGCAAATAACTCCTTTTGACTGGTCAACGCCACCAAAGAACGTATAAGGGCTCAAATTACCTTAGAGAGATGGTGTTAGGAACTCTTCGAGTCCACAACTGTGGGTCTCGGCCGAACTTAGAATAGGTACAAATCTTAGTATGACTACAAGGATACAACTACATTGGTCTATATTAAACGACTAAGTGTGGATATCAAGTATGTAAAGGAAGGGGGAGGAGGGGGAGGGGGGGAGTCCTAAGTTTTTTGGCCTAAAGGATCATCTCGTGCAACATAAATAATACTTCGTAACTTTCTTTAGGTAGGAGTTGCTCATATTATTCAGCAGCACAGACTATCATCTCCTACTACCCGATTACTATGTTGAAGTTGTTTACCTAAAACATTCTAATTCAATTCTAGGTCGTACCCTATGCGTACACTACCCGTTGATCGAGGACCACCTATACTACTATAGAATGGCAAGGCAAGGTCGATGTAGCTTTTACCCGATATGATCGAGATCGATATCCACAACGTGTTATATAGTTGGAGTCGAGTTTCTATCCGATTTAGAAATGTGAATTGTCCTTAATTACTCTTCTACACATGGATGATTTTGTTCTATACTAAGTTTAATACTAAGGATTGCTATTATCAAACTAGCTACAATGTTTTTGTGGGATTTTATCAAGTGTTTAAAGGCACTAGGGATGCAACTTACCTCTAGGCGAGTATCTAATGGAGTCTAAAATCTAGGATAGTCTTGTGGGTCATGGGCTCGTGATATAACCTCATACTAAATTACTCACCCAATACCTCTCGGTAGTTTGGGTGACTTTGTCCGAATTGGCTTCCTCAAGCCTAATTGGGTGTTTCAACAAAGCAAATGAAATGGCTCAAGTCGGGTATTTCTATCTCTAGTTTCTGCCCTTTAATTGGGGCTATCAATCTCTTGAATTCATCCCAATTCCTTGTTAGCCTATTTTACCTAGACTTGGGTCATCTTTCTCAAGAGCAACCCTAGTCAAAAAGGCATGAATCAGTGTTTGCAACCATTAATTCAATGAATTAAGCATGAAATAGACTAAATATCACATATCCAATCACAAATAAATTCTAAAATTGAAGACCCATTAGATACCACTAAACAAAAGAGGCTTTTAATGGCAATTATTTAGTGTCAATAAGCTAATTGTCACTAATTTATTCGCGCTAAGATGAAATATTATCGGCAAACATACTTTGGCCAGGAAAGGTTCATTTTTCTTGGCAATTAATGGAAACGGTCAGTGAAAGAGCCAATTTTTATTTTTAACTTCCCTCCAAAAGTTAAACCTATATGTTTTCATTTCCCTCTCTCTTCTCTAGCTAATCGCGACCTATAACTTTTTTGATTTTCTATTTATCTTTCTTTTACTTTCTGGTTACCCTCTCAAACCTGAAACTTCCATGATTCTGAAGATCAAGGTACCTGCAGAATATGCAGTAAAGGTAAATGCTGAATGTCCATTCATTTAGGGAAAACTTTTGTGTGCATATTTTAAATTTTTCTTATGGGTGAATAGGTATTTAATTTCCTCATACTTCTTTTTGTCGACGCTTGCTTCAGCCTACACCCATCTCTATGTCAATCATCAAGTACGCTCTCTATATTCTTTCCTTTCCAATTTTACAATAATATATGTTAGTTTAATTTTTCTTGTTTGACGCTTCTTTGTACTCATTTTGTAATCATGGGAGACAAGCATGATTTATTTGATTTCTTTGTATTACGTATGATTTTACCTAGTGCTAGTTCATTTGTTAATATTGCATTAGTACTTAAGTATTTTATTCCAGAGGATAAAACCTATTTGGTGTTTGATAAATGTCACTTTAACATATTATATATAATGACGATGTTGTTAACAAGTAGTCTTTAAATATTTTAAAGATGAGATATCAGTTTCACACATACGTATTAGTTTTAATTCCTTTGTTTATGATTAAGGCTAGATTTTCTTTACATGTTAAATTTTGAAGAACAATAGAATTACGTCTATTAAATTAGGCTGTTAAGTTATGTTTTTATTCTTCATCAATGTTTTCATTTGAACACGAATCTATTATCACGAACATAGAAATAAAGGTTGAATGAAATCTCTAATGAGAAATTATATCATGAAATTATGTGATTTCTAAGAATATATGTATAATGAGAATAAAGGAGTTGTAACGTCTATAACATAATCAAAGATATGGTGAACTTCTTTTGTTTAGAGGTGAAAATTGGAGAAGATGAGACAAAGATGGGAAACTGATGTTATTAAGATTGTTATATCTCTGTATTTGTAAAACAATTCTGGAAATAATAAAATAAATAAAATAAATAAACAGAAATGTAAACGCAATGAAATTAATCCGAGCCCACTGAATTCACAGTGTTTCCTTAAGGAATTTAATCCCCTCCTAGTACCCAAGGTTATGGATTATTTCCTCCCAGGATAGAACGAATTTCACACTGGTGTAGTGGTACTTCAAACCCCAGTGTTTCAGCGAACTCAAAGTTCGGTAGCAAATCACACTTACTTGCTTTCTTTGAAGATGAAAGTATGCAGAAAGAAGGAGGAGAACTCAGAAATTAGTATGTAAAATCTGAGAGAATGGACTTGTATTTATAGCCAAAGTTGGGCTGAAATCTGAAGAGGTGCAACTCTCCATAATGGCTGTTTTTGCAAAAACGCCCATAAAGTAAATGCCATGACATAATTGGCTATTTACTCAATAATAAAGAGGGAAAATTGAAGGGTAGTTAATTTTCTGTTACAAAACAGAAAACTAAATTCTGGATAATAACTGAAATGGATTTAATATTAATATTTATTTTAATATTAATATTTTGTTATTAAAACAAATATTTAATAACATTTCTGTTAATATTTACTATTAACAAATAAATTTGGTCCAAAAAATAATCTCTCGATCGATCATTTGACCAAATCCAAATCCAAATCCAAATCCGAATCCGAATCCGAATCCGAATCCGAAGCCGAAGCCGAGGCCGAGGCCGAGCCGAGCGAGCGACGACGACGACGGCGCGAGGCTTGCTTTCTTCTCAACTCTTTATTAGCTAGAAGAAGAGCAATTTCTTATATACCCATCAAAAGTCTTTTCCTCTTCCTATGTGGGACAATTAAGGAGGGAAACTCAAATATTACTCAAATATTTTATTTTCCCCTCCATTTCCCATTCACCCATTTTAAGCATTAATATATCATTAATTACTTAAAATTCCAACAACTGATTGGTACAATAAAGATACATATATTTTCTTTATATTTTAGCTTATTAAAAAGTACTTCTCCGTATATGTTCTTGCCTTAGGTTCTGACTTCTATGTTGTTGTGATGTTTTCTTCCCTTTTTATGGTGTTTGACAAAGGTGGTAACTTACGAGCCTTTAGAGTGAGGTGGAAACAATTTTGGAATTAATAGAGTCAAGTTAGATCGACATATAACTATTTGTTCCTATTAAATTTTGCACTACCTTGCAGTTCTTGACATTTTTTCATAATTAATAAACTTTTGCTTTTTATTTGCATCGCTATTAAACATGAAAACTTTATTACCTAAATAAAGAACTCAATGTCTGATATGTATCGTGCTATTACCATGTGGCTAGGATGACTAATTCAAAGTATACTTTTATTTAGGTTTTTATCTTTTATGCCTTGTATTCATGCGAACTAAGAACACTATAATATGTAGTGGTTACATTCACATGGTAAATAATTGTTTGTGTTCCCATAGCGCCTGTTTGCTCTTTGTTATTTAGCCATGAATCTATGAGGTCAAGATCTTCCATGGGGTATGTTGGATGGATGTTTGAAGGAAGACACTTTCCATATCAAAATTTAGTTTCTGTCTCGGTGCCTTCTCGTTCTTTTTTTATCGACCTAATATTTCTGACCCGTATATTTTATTTCCTTGTCTGTGCATGGATTGGTAGAATTAGTTGCATACAAGTGCTATAAGCTATATGTTACTAATTCAGTAGCTAGTGCCATGCCATTCCAATGATGTTTACATCTTCTCGTTTTATACTGGCTTGATTTATACCAATACATTCTGTAGACAATAAATTGCGTCAAGAAAATAAAATCAAGACCGAAAAATATTGCGACAATCG
>ML262022.1:0-50741 GCA_005239495.1 Nicotiana undulata
AGACGGGATACTCACTGGGTACATATTTGTTTATATGTACTCATGCTGCACTTCCTTTTTTTTCTGCACTTTATTGTGCACGTCTTGAGGCTGGTCCGTCTGGTCGTCCGCTTGCTGATAGATACTGATCGCGGTGTCACTCCATACTGTGAGCTGTCTTCTTGGCGTCATCCTGACAGCACCTCTGGAGCTTCCCAGTTTCATTTTTTCCATTTGGAAGACAGTCAAAATATTAGTTCAAAAGCAACCCTACAAGCATAAGGGCATGAAGGTAAGTAACTACGGATAATTATAGGTAAGGAAGGACATCAAAAGGTCCGTCGAGTATACAATGTAATAAGCTCGCAACTTTACAAGAGTCAGAGGGTCCTCCCTAAGTACTAAAATGAAAGACTGACCGAGGGAATAAGGAAGAAGTCTTCAGCCTAAGCACAATGACTTAGAGAGGGAATGGTCTTGTAACAACAGTCTCACAACAACATTGTATGCACTCCATAAGAAAGTGGCACCTATTGATCTGCTCTCACCCACACTACTATTAAAGTAGGAAGATGAGGGTCGGTGCAGCTTTTACCCGAAAGGTCGGGATCGAATCCTCAGAGAGTTATGATTTGGAGTGAGTTTCTAAGTGATCTAGCAATGGTTAATGTTCTTAATTATACTTTTTAACATTGATGGTTTTGTACTATAACTATGATTTATACTAATAATGATTGCAATTGAACTACTAATATCTTTTTAGGTTGTTTTCTAAATTGGATAGAGGCACTAGGGCTATGACTTCTACCTAGGCGCGTAATTAACGGATTCTAATACCTAAGTCAATGATGTTAGTAAGAGAATTTATGATATAACCAAATGCTCCAATGTTACCCACTCTATACCTCTCGGTAAATTGAGTGTCTATGCCTAATTGCCTTTCTCAAGGTCAGTTGGGTGTCAAATTTGCACAAGCAATATGGGCTCAAGTGGGGTTTTACTCTCTCGAGATTTAACCCGTTAATTGGGACTATCAATTCTCAAGATTTCATCCCAATTCCTTGTTGGGTTGATTTCCTAGACTCAAGCCCTCTTTCTCAAGAAGGACCCAAGTCAATTGAACACCAATTGGTGTTTGAAACCACCAATTTTAACAATAAAACCATAAATCAACCCAAATATCCATCACCCATAAACATCTANCAGAAATAGATGAAACCGAACCCATATGATTAATTTATAAAATAAAATAAGAAGATTCAATGTTTAAATGAAGCTAAAATTGCACCAAAAGATGAAAATAGACTATTCACGAGTTGCCTACTGCTGCTGATACTCAGCGTAACCTAAAAAATAATACAAAAGAAGCTATTTATACTCAACCTAAATTTCGGATAAAAATACCCCTGCAAGGTTACCGCGGACCGCGTAAAAGCGATCGCGGTCCGCAGTGGACTGCTTTGGCTTCAGCTGCTGAGTCTCTGAGTCTTCTTGACTGCGGACCGCGTAAAAGCGATCGCGGTCCGCAGTGGACTGCTTTGGCTTCAGCTGCTGAGTCTCTGAGTCTTCTTGACTGCGGACCGCGTAAAATGGACCGCGGTACGCGATGCCCTTTGCCTTCACAATCCTTTCCTCTGAACCTCACCACCGCGGACCGCGGCCACGGTGGACTTTAGCCTTCAAAACACCTCTCTGAACTTCACCACCGCGGGCCGAGAAGATTGGACTGCGGCCACGGCGGACTTGGCCTTGAAATGGCTTCTCTGAACTTTACCACTGCAAACCGCGAAGATTGGACCGCGGCCGTGGTGGTCACTTGAGGCAGCCTTTTTGTTGTTTTTGGTACTTCTTCAAGATTCACTCGCTTTTTGAGCAGGTTTCTGACTGTTTGTCATCATTTTTGGCTCAATCCTGCAACAAGCACAACCTGTAAGCTTTTAGGGCTATTTTAGGTACAAATGTGTCTAAAACTTAAGCAGTTAAAGTATAGAACAAGGTAAAATCCCTAGTTATCAACTCCCCCAAATTTAAGTTTTTGCTTGTCCTCAAGCAATCAAAATAAGCCCCACCCCTTTTTGAGTAGTTTCAAGAACATTCGGTTGTCCTAAGGTAACCTCTTATAGCCTCAAATGGGACTAACAATTGCCCTCAATGCAAATGAATCATTAACAACATTTGACCCTTTTTTAAACCATGGATTTAAGTGCGACACAAGAGCATCAAGAGTTGACACGACTTATCAATGAAACGCTTACTACCACTTTGGTCATTGTGGAACCCAAACTCATACTTCTCAACTTTTCTTAAGCACCTTACTTTAGAATTGTAACGCTCAAAACGAGGATAATGGGAGTTCACTCATCTCTCTCAAAGAAGAAACTCAAGTCTGGCTCAAAGTACCATAGGCTTGCCCCTTATGTAAGTCACCACTAATGTAAGTTTTATTCAACTCAAGATCATATAGGGCTTTTGTGGGTACATGATGAAGGCTTTTGGTTAAAGGTAGGAAACATTTCGTCAGAGTGAGTTCAATCTTCCCTTAAGCACTTCATTTGCTTCACATTCTTTGACTCTTTGAGTCAATTAGTTCTTTCTGGAGGGTTGGAGAGACATACTGTCACACCTTTTTCTTCTTTCAAATCACTTTTTCTCCTTTCTAGGCATTCCACACCTTTAATCACATTTCTTCCATTGGTTCCCTTTATTTCTTCTACTTTGTTCATTCTTTTTGGCTTTTTTTCTTTTTTTTTTCTTTTTCATTGCCTTTCCTTTTCTTTCTTTTGTACCTTCTTTTTCACTTTGTTGAAATTCCTCGTCTCTCCCCCAAAATTATGCTTTTTCCTTGTGTTAAGGAAAGATTTGGGTGCCAAGAGAGGGTAAAAATGGGTAAAGGCTTGTAACATGGTTTTTTGAAAGAAAAAGGTCTAAGGCTCAAAAGGGTTGACTAGGAAAATTGTCACTGGTAGGTTATGGAAATGTTCAATTCACTATTTGGATCAAGGAGAGCCTATAATCACCTCTTAAGTCAAACTTCACTTATGATTTCGCCTAGACAAACATTCAGGGCAAGTTCTAGACTAATGGCACGGGACTTGGACTTGCAATCCAAACATTCACCACTCAAGCTATGTGATCGCTAAAGAAACAGATTTGGGGGCCCACAACAACCTTAGTTATGCTTTGAGAAACACAATGGTCCCAAAAAACCACTTGATGATTATCAGCCAACACAAGAGTCTCAAGGTCACAATATTTACCATCCTAAACACAGCGATTTATTTTTGACCATGGGATCAAAGGCAAATGTGTTCGGCCCAAGTAAAGCTTTTCTTGAGGCACCTTTTATTCACTAGATATTAAAAAGAAACAAGAAAAAAAACAAACTCAAACCCTTAATAAAGTCGTCACACCATCCATCCTCGGGAAGAGCCACCCGGTTCACACAAGTTCCACCTTTGGAAAGAACCGTGGCATTAAGAAAATCAAAGGCTTATTGTACGCGAAAAATTCAAAACAAGAAGCTATGAAAGAAAGAAAATAAGCATAAAAAGGGAAAATGCAGAACGTGAAATAGAATGAATATGTACATGAAACGTGAAATGCGTGAAATAGAATGAATATGTACATGAGGGGATTTAGTCGAATATACATAAGGGAATGAATATATACATTGGAAAGTAACTTTATATACATACCAAAAGTAATGAAAGAATAAAGTTATTTACATACCAAAATCAAAATAAAGCATAACAAAAAGAAAAATATTGTCTGAATTATACAGTCATCCATCAGAATCAAAATCAAGATAGGGCCACTCCCCCAACTGAAAGTTAGCATTGTCCTCAATGCTAACTAGCAAACTAAGCTCAAATAAAAGGAGAGAGTAAATAAAAAACTCCCTATTGGCCCTCTGCCTGTGTGGGATCCTCAGCATGGGTCCCGGGGTCTGTGGCCTGTGGGGGAACATGGTACTGGGCCCCAGAGCCTTATGCCTATGGCTGGACCTGGGACTGGACTCCGTCTGTGTCCTGGGCCTGCTCTGGCGGGTCTGCCAACTATAACTGAATGCCCTCTGTACAGGGCAGCACCCTCCTCCTCTTTGTAGATCTCTCAACCTCTGGCTCCTGCTCAGGCTGGGCAGCCGGCTCTTGAAGTAACAAGTCTAAAGGCAGGTGATCCTCCTTCAGCTTGTCCACCTTCTTCCTCAGCTCCTTCACCGACTCCTTTGATGCACTGGTCTTCTTGAGCCTCTTGGTCTCCTTTGTAAGCTTCTTTAAAGCCTTCCCGTGGGAGTCAACAGCATCCAGAATCTTCTTCTGGTTGTCAAGGATTTTCTTCTGGTTGGCCAGAAGTTCCCTGAGGGAGTCCTCAGCTGACTGGGGTACCTGTGGTGGAGGAGGAGTAGCCTGGGCTGCCACAGACGTAGAAAGCACAGACAACTTAGAAGTAGTTTCCTGCATCCAGTTGTTGATACTAGCAAGTGACTGGCTTAGTTAGAGGATATGCCCGGGATGAAGGAATGACCGGGTCTGCTGAGGTGGAGGGTCCTGGAATAGTCTCTGGGATGGCGGGCTCGGGCTGAGACGACTCCACTACAACCACTGGCTCTTCAGACTGGCTAGTGGAAGCAATGGATTTACCCTTGAACTTCTTGCTCTTCGGGTTGTCATCACTTTGCATATCATACCAAGAGAAAGGGGCATTTGTTTTCAGCTTCACATCAAAACTTCTCTTGTCCACCTATTGATCCTCAAAATACATGGTCAGGAAGTTGGGGAACGGGTAAGCTCTATCCGTCTCATTTACCACCCGGGTGATGATGGTGGACATGACATTCCCGAAATTAATCGGGTACCCCGCCATAATAGAAGCAATCAATACAGCCCGCCGGAGAGGAATAGAGTTCTCATGGAAGGTGGTATCAAGCCTGTTACACACGAACGTCTCCCAGCCTTTAGCCTCAATATTCAACGTTCTCCTGAGAATGGTCTTCCTTGCCTGCAACCACTCCGGGGCTTCACCGGGATAGCCAAATGCTCCGCCAGCCAATGACGGGCCTCATCACCCACATTCAACTTCTCTCGGTGTTGTGTGTCATCTTCCTCATAAAACTGTAGATAAGCATTCAATGTTGCCCCATCAAAGGTACTGTGAGATTCCTCACCATGGTTGCCTTGGAGTCTTTCTTCAGAAAAGATAAGTTTGTGTAAAACTCCTTGACAAGGTGTTCATTGGGATCCGACAAGTAGAAAGCGAAGTAGTCCCAACCCTTTCTTTCTCTGAATGGTCTCCTCACATTTGGGTTGTGTGGCAATAGATATTTGGTGGGGAACCTGCGCTCCGTTATCAATTTTCTCTCCGACCACCACTCCCGGAATCTATGAAAAGCTGCCTCACTGACAAATCTATCTTGCCACACCACCGGGTTTCTTGTTCTCTACACTCACCCAACTTGGGGTTCACCCCCTGTTTGGGGTGCATCTACAGCTTCTTCATCTTCATAATGTTCACCAGACAGGGAAGTTGTGGGTGAAGTGGAGTCTGTGTGGCTACTCTCTGCTGTTGAGCCTTCAGACGACTCAGAATTGGCGGGTGCTAGAGCAGGGGCGGGGGGAGAGTCAGAGGGTTCATTTGTCAACCGAAACCTCTTCGGGAAGTCTTCTACGTATTCTGGTATTGATTCGAAAGAGGCTTCGGAAGGTACATAATCACTCTCCGAATAGGAGGCAGCTTTGTCCAGTGTCCGAATTATTTTCCTGGTGTTTTTTATAGCTTCCCGGACCTTTGGAGAAAGTTTTATCGTTCCATTGCCTTGCCCTTGGGATGAATCTCCCCTGCCACCAGGTTTACGGCCACCACCTCGTGATTTGACCATTCTCTGCAAGTTCAAATCAATTAAACATTGTTAGTACCCAAGCAGTGAATAGATCGGAGATACACAGATTGAATTTCATAATGCACAGAGGGTCTGCAGAAGGGGCACCACGGACCGCGTAAAAGCGACCGCGGTCCGCAGTGAAGGGAATGGGGAAGAATGGCCTCTCTGATTGTGGGCACCGCGAAAAAGCGACTGCGGTCCGCACCCAGGAATCGCGGACCGCGAAAAGGCGACCGCAGACCGTGGTGGAGTGGGGTTCAAATTACCCCATTTCTGAAGTCAAGCTCCGCGGACCACGAAGAAGCGACCGCGGTCCGCGAAAAAGTGACCGCGCGCTCATACCAAAAGCTAGAGTTACAATTTTTCAGTGATTTTCAAGTTTAAATGCACATTTTATTAAACCCTAAGTGTTTAATCAGTGAAATTAACTACAAAGGGTCTAAACTTAGCATAATGAACAAACCTTAACATGGTTAAAGGCTTAGAGAAGAAAAAGGGTGAAAAAGAGAAGAAAATCTACCAAATAATCAAGAAAATAATCAAATTAAGAAGTTAATGAATTATAATTACACTTACTAGATGTTGAGATGAAGAGTAGATGAATGAAATTCACACTTTGAAAATATGAAGCTTGAGACACAGTAAAAGTTTTGCTCTGGAGAGTTAAAGTGCGTAAAGTGTAAAATGAGGCCCTGATGGACTATTTATAGAAGGGAACTGGGGCTCACTACACTTACCTACCGCGGACCGCGAAAATGCGACCGCGGTCCGCAGTCATTCAATATTCCCGGGCTCTTTGACAGAAGTTCACCGCGGTCCGCAAAAATTCAACTGCGGTCCGCGAATATTGCTTCAGAGATACAGGGACATATGCTAGGGCTCCGCGGACCGCGAAATGAGGACCGTGGACGCGAAGCAAACTTCATAAAGCAATGTTTCACAAAAGGAGGCTCTGCGGACCGCGAAAATTCAACCGCGGTCGCGGTGCCAACTTCAGAGACTTGTACATTCAACACTTAGCATTTTGTCCTGCATCAAAATAATTCTACACATCCCAAAACTAGTTAGTGCAAAAATGAGTCCTATACTACCAAGAAAATCAAAGAAAAACAAAAATAAAGACACATGGGTTGCCTCCCAAGAAGAGCCTAATTTAACGTCGCGACACGACGCATGTTACCAGGTTCATTTGAGATGGAGAAGTGCCACCACATGGCTATCATCAATTTTGCCCAGGTAGTTCTTGACCCTGTGCCCATTTACTCTGAAAATTTCCCCACTTTTGTTCTTTAGATCAAGAGCATCAAACGGAGTCACAAACACCACTTCAAAAGGACCGCTCCACTTTGACTTAAGCTTTCCCGAAAACAGTCGTAACCGAGAATTGAACAAGAGAACCAAGTCACCTACTTTGAACTCCTTTCCACGAGCATACTTATCATGAAGTTACTTCATTTTGTCCTTGTATAAGGACAAACTGGAGTAGGCATGGAATCTGAATTCGTCAAGTTCATTAAGCTGCTCCACATGAAGGTTGGCTGCCACATCCCATTCAAGGTTCAACTTCCTCAAGGCCCACATAACCTTGTTCTCTAACTCAACCGGTAGATGGCAAGCTTTCCCAAACACCAATCGGGAAACAGAGACATACCGATCAGGGTCTTGTAGGCAGTCCTATAATCCCATAGAGCGTCATCCAACTTCTTTGACTAATCGGTCCTATTTGCATTGACCGTTTTTGACAATATGCTCTTTATTTCGCTGTTGGAGACTTCAACTTGGCCACTCACTTGGGGATGGTAGGGGGTGGTAACTTTGTGTTTTACACCATACTTTGAAAGCAAGGTGTCAAAGGATGTATTACAGAAATGCGACCCCCCATCACTAATGATTGCACGAGGCGTGGCAAACCTTGTAAAAATGCTCTTCTTGAGAAATTCAACAACACTCCAAGCCTCATTATTGGGTAGAGACACTGCTTCAACCCATTTAGAGACATAATCCACCGCCACGAGAATCTATGTGTTCCCACAAGAGCTAACAAACGGGCCCATGAAATCGATACCCCACACATCAAAAATATCCACTTCAAGAATAGTATTGAGAGGCATCTCATCTTTCTTTGAAATTCCCCCGTCCCTCTGACACTCATAACATATCTTTAATAAGTCACCGGCATCTTTATACAAAGTAGGCCAAAAGAAACCACAACGCAGCACCTTTGAAGCAGTCCTTGCCCCTCCATGATGACCACCATACGGTGAGGAGTGGCAAGACTCAAGAATCGACTGTTGTTCTTCTTCCGGCACACATCGTCGGATGACCCCATCAGTAAAAAGCTTGAATAAATATGGCTCATCCCAATAGAAGTCCATGCTATCCCTTCTAATCTTCTTCATTTTGTTAGAAGAGAGCTCACAAAGGACAACACTCATGACAAGATAGTTGGTAATGTCGGCAAACCATGGCATTTATTGCATTGACACCGAAAGAAGTTGCTCATCGGGGAAAATGTCATTGATCTCAAGCCCATCAGAAGGTTGACCTTGCTCCTCCAATCGAGAAAGATGGTCAGCCACGTGGTTTTCACTTCCTTTTCTGTCAACAATTTCTAAATCGAACTCTTGAAGCAACAATACCCAACGCATGAGTCTCGCTCTGGAATCCTTTTTGGTCATGATATACTGGAGTGCCTCATGGTCAGTGTGAACTATGACCTTATCACCCATCAAATAAGGACAAAATTTCTCCATAGCAAAGACTATTTCCAAAAGCTCCTTCTCCGTGACGGTGTAATTCATTTGGGCCGAGTTCATAGTTTTGCTAGCATAATAAATAGGGTGGAAGATATTGTTCACCCTCTGGACCAACACCTCCCCAACAACTACATCATTTGAGTCACACATAAGCTCAACAGGAGAGCTCCAATCCGGCACCGTGATGATAGGATTTGTGGTAATCTTGTTCTTCAATAATTCAAAGGCATTCATGAAATTCTCATCAAAATGAAATTTGGCATCTTTCTCAAGCAATTTTCACAAAGGATTGACCACCTTAGAGAAGTCCTTAATGAAACGCCGATAGAACCCGGCGTGCTCAAGGAAGCTCCAGACTCCCCTAACCGAAGATGGTTGTGGCAACTTAGAAATAACTTCAATTTTTGCTTTGTCCAATTCAATACCATTCCTCGAGATCTTGTGACCCAACACTATACCTTCTTCCACCATAAAGTGGCATTTTTCCCAATTCAACACCAAGTTGGTTTCTTCACAGCGAGCAAGGACTTTGTCAAGATTATTCAAACACTCATCGAAGGAGTCCCCAACTACACTGAAGTCATCCATAAACACCTCAAGGAAATCTTCAACCATATCTGTAAAGATCGCCATCATGCACCGTTGAAAAGTGGTAGGTGCATTGCAAAGTCCAAAAGGCATACGGGCGAAGGCAAAGGTACCATACGGACATGTGAAATTGGTCTTCTATTGATCCTCCGAGGCAATCAAAATCTGATTATAGCCTAAATACCCATAAAAACAGTAGAAAGCCCGCCCCGCAAGCCTATCTAACATTTGATCCAAGAATGGAAAGGGAAAATGGTCCTTGCGGGTCACTTTGTTGAGCTTGCGGTAGTCCATACACACTCTCCATCCGATAACCGTTCGTGTAGGAATGAGATCATTTTTGTCATTTTGGACCACCGTCATTCCACCCTTTTTCGGAACGCATTGGACCAGAGAAGTCCAAGCGCTATCTGAAATTTGATAGAAAACCCCCGCATCGAGCCATTTTATGATCTCCTTCTTCACCACCTCTTACATTGACTCACTGAGCCTCCGTTGGTGTTCTATGGAAGGCTTTGCTCCATCCTCCAAGATGATTTTGTTCATGCAAAAGGTGGGACTTATTCCCCGAATGTCCGCAAGAGTCCATCCTATTGCTTTATACCTCCTCCTTAGCACATTTAAAGTTGAGTCTACCTGCAATTGGGTTAGGCAAGAGGAAAGAATAACAGGAAAAGTACAAAAGGGACCAAGATATTCATACCTGAGGTGGGAGGGTAGTAGCTTCAACTCCAAAGTCAGGGGCTCTTCAATTGAAGGCTTTGTTGGTGGAGTCTTCCGGTTCTCCAAGTCCAATGATAGCTTTCTGGGATCATAAGAGTAAGAGCCCATGCCTTGAAGGGCATTGGTACTTTCAAGAAAACCATCAACCACGGTGTCCTCGTGGTCCAATAAGGCAGCCTCCACTGGATCATCCACATGGATCATAGAGCTTGCATCATCAATAATAACCTCAGTCACGAGGTCCATAAAAGAGCATACTTCTGTACTGTTGGGCTGCTTCATCGATTTACACACATGGAATACCACCTTCTCATTTCCCACTCGGAAAGTGAGCTCCCCAGCTTCAACATCAACCAAAGCTTTCCTCGTGGCATGGAAGGGCCTTCCCAAAATGATGGGGACCTCTTAATCCACTTCACAGTCTAGAATGACAAAGTCCGCGGGCAAAATAAATTTGTCCACCCGCACCAACACATCATCAATTGTCCCTAGAGGCCTCTTCATCGACCTATCCGCCATTTGCAAATGCATTGAGGTCGCCCTAGGTTTCCCGATTCCCAATGTTTTATATATCGAGTATGGCAGCAAGTTAATACACACCCCAAGGTCACACAAGGCTTTGGCAAAATCCGCACTCCTGATAGTGCAAGGAATGGTAAAAGCTCCCGAGTCTTCAAGTTTTGGTGCCATGGAATGTACTATAACACTTACTTGGTGAGTCATCTTGATGGTCTCACACTCCATAGACCATTTTTTAGTGACTAAGTCCTTCATGAACTTAGCGTACCTGGGCATTTGTTCCAAGGCTTCAACCAACGGGACATTGATGGAAAGATTCTTCATCATATCAATAAACTTCTTGAATTGGGTCTCTTTCTTTTGTTTGTCCAACCTTTGATGGTATGGAGGAGGGGGCCTAGGCAATGGTGCCTTGGTTTGTGGGACCGCCGGTTCTGGCATCAATCACGTGTTCCCTAAACAGGTTCATATTCCTTTGCAAGTCCTACCCATTATCATGTATATCAATTCTCACCCCACTTGTAGTTGGCTATTCAACCACTTTCTCAACTTCAATTGATAACTCATCACGGGGCAATTCATCATCATCAATAATAATTCATTTTTGCCTCGAAATACTTGCTTCACCACCTTTTCCACTTGGCGTGGTCACCTCCATGGCGTGGTCACCGCCATGGCGTGACCGGTATTATTATTGTTCCCACCCTTGGGGTTCACCACCGTGTCACTTGGTAGTGCACCCTTAGGGCGTGTGTTTAAGGCCTGAGAAATTTGGCCCATCTGTACTTCAAGGTTTCTAATGGAGGTGTTGTGAGAGGCCAACTGAGCATTGGAGTCTGCATTTTGCTCCATCATCTGCTTGAACATGTTTTCAAATCTCCCCATACCATTGCTTGATGAGCTTTGTCCTTGAGACTGGTACGGGGGTGGATTGCTTGGGCGTTGGTACATCGGGGGCCTTTGAAAGCCCGACCCCCAGTTACCATTTCCACCCTAGTTGTTGTTGTTGTTGTTACCTCCACTCCAATTGTCTTCATTGTTGTTCACCCATTGTCGATCATTGTTGTTCCCCCTGTTTCGAGCATTGTTGTTATTGTTCCAATTTCTTTGTCTTTGATTCCCCCAACTTTGATTGTTGCCTTGGTTTCTCCAATTCTGATTGTTGCTTTGATTGTTGGCTTGACCTTGGTAGTTATTTGCATACATCACATCCTCTTCTTGGTCATAATATTCCTCTTCTTGGCTATATCCGCTTGGCCCTTGGTCACCCTGATCATTGTTGCTTTGCTTAGAACTTCTCTGGGGTCTTCTTTGGTTCACTCCCTCCATGGAATTCACTTGCTTAGGCCCTTGTAATTGTTGAAGCTAGGCCTTTGCAAGTTGGTTCATAGTGGTCGTGAGCTCGGCAATTTCTTGCCCCTGTTCTTGAAGTTCTTTGTGAAGACTATTGACACTGGTCTCTACTTTTCCAAGCTGACGATATGTCAGCCATCTCATCTAGTATCTCACATGCCTCGGGGTAACTCAATTTCATGAATTTCCACCGGCCAACTGATTGACCACACATTGATTGATAGTGTTTATCCCTCGGTAGAAAGTCTGCTGGATCATGGCTTCAATCATGTCATTGTTTAGACATTCCTTAACCATGGTCTGGTATCTCTCCCATATCTCATGCAAAGGCTCGTTGGGTTCTTTCTTAAAGGCCAAGATTTTATCTCTGAGCGCCGCCATATTACTTGGTGAAAAGAATTTGTTCGCGAGCTCATCCCAAGTAGATATTGAGTGGTTAGGAAGCCGCTCGAGCCAGTCAAGAGCCTTCCCTCGAAGAGAGAATGGGAATAACCGAAGTCTTAATGCATCCTCTGAGGCATTCGTCTGCCTACTACCCAAGCAGGTATCCACGAAGCCCTTGAGATGTTTATAAGCATTTTGGTGCGCAACTCCAGTGAAATAACCCCTTTGCTCCAAAAGGGTAAGCATCACATTTGTTATCTGAAAATTTCCCGCCTGAATCCTCGGCGGGACAATGGCACTATCATACCCCTCGTTTGGAAGAACCCGAGGGGCAGCTCTAGTAGCTGGAGGTGGAGGAGAATCCTGATTGTCCTCATTAATATTGGTTGGTCGGCCTCGCCAGGGAGGAGGTACTTGGTTTATTTCTTCTTCTGGGTTGTCATATACCTCCTCCACGATGTTTCCCAAAGGATCCGCCATAAGAACTAAAATGATTCAACACACACGTTAATAGAAAAAGGAAAGAAAAACACTTAACACTACTATTCACGTAGATAATCAACACCGTATAACTCTCCGGCAACGGTGCCAAAAAAGTGATCGGCTCTCACCCACACTGCTATTAAAGTAGGAAGATGAGGTTCGGTGCAGCTTTTACCCGAAAGTTCGGGATCGAATCCTCAGGGAGTTATGATTTGGAGTGAGTTTCTAAGTGATCTAGCAATGGTTCATGTTCTTGATTACACTTTTTATCATTGATGGTTTTGTACTATAACTATGATTTATACTAATAATGATTGTAATTGAACTACTAATATCTTTATAGGTTGTTTTCTAAATTGGATTAAGGCACTAGGGTTATGACTTCTACCTAGGCGCGTAATTAACGGATTCTAATGCCTAAGGCAAAGTTGTTAGTCGGGGAATTTATGATATAGCCAAATGCTCCAAAGTTACCCACTCTATACCTCTTGGTAGTTTTAGTGGATATGCCTAATTGCCTTTATCAAGGTCAATTGGGTGTCAAATGTGCACAAGCAATATGGGCTCAAGTGGGGTTTTACTCTCTCGAGATTTTACCCGTTAATTGGGACTATCAATTCTCAAGATTTTATCCCAATTCCTTGTTGGATTGATTTTCTAGAATCAATTCCTCTTTATCAAGAAGGACCCAAGTCAATTGAATACCAATTGGTGTTTGCAACCACCAATTTTACCAATAACTTCATAAATCAACCCAAATATCCATCACCCATAAACATCTAAGCCCTAATTTAGAGAACCCACTAATTACCCACACTAGGGTTGAGCCACAACCCTAGCTAATGGGTTTAGCTACTCATAATCAATGAAGAAATCACAGAAATAGATGAAACCAAACCCATATGATTAATTTATAAAATAAAATAAGAAGATTCAATGTTGAAATGAAGCTAAAATTGCAATAAAATATGAAAATAGACTATTCACGAGTTGGCTACTGTTGATGATACTCAGCGTAACCTAAACAAAATACAAAAGAAGCTATTTATACTCAACCAAAATTCCGGACAAAAATACCCCTGCAGGGTTACCGCGGATCGCGTAAAAGCGACCGCGGTCCACGGTGGACTGCTTTGGCTTCAGCTGCTGAGTCTCTGAGTCTTCTTAACCGAGGACCGCGTAAAATGGACCACAGTCCGCGGTGCCCTTTGCCTTCACAATCATGTCCTCTGAACCTCACCACCGCGGACCGCGAAGATTGGACCGCGTCCGCGGTGGACTTTAGCCTTCAAAACACCTCTCTGAACTTCACCACCGCAAGCCGCGAAGATTGGACCGCGGCCGCAGTGGACTTGACCTTGAAATGGCTTCTTTGAACTTTACCACCGCGGACCGCGAAGATTGGACCGTGGCCGCGGTGGTCACTTGAGGTAGCCTTTTTGTTGTTCTTGGTACTTGTTCAAGATTCACTCCCTTTTTTAGCAGGTTTCTGACTCTTTGTCATCATTTTTGGCTCAATCCTGCAACAAGCACAAACTGTAAGCTTTTGGGGCTTTTTTATGTACAAATGTGTCCAAAACTTTAGCAGTTAGAGTATAGGACAAGGTAAAATCCCTAGTTATCACCTATTGTGGCTAATGAACGGGAAGTGAAATCAGAAGTGATATCCAACATCATATGAGTTGTATGGAATTCCAATGTGCGTGGGCACTAAGGTAAGCTAAGCATGTACACGAAAGGGGGAAGAAAGACAAGGAAAAGTAATAGCTTACGTTAAATAAAGCTAAGAAGGAACGAAATGAATTATTCGATCAATGATCCCCAGTTGGTGATGTTATGAACTCACTTAAGAGTTTGGAGTTTTATGCCTGCAACGTATACAGCCGTAGAAGATTCTGGTATACGTTAAAAGAAAGAATTGAGCCAGGTCGTAGACGAAGGATTGAATTGTTAAAGGGTTTTATCATGAATACCCCTCAGCGCCTATGAAAGGCTAAAGTAATAACTAATACCATGAACCTCAGATTAGGATATAGCTTAAGCCTACATAAAGGTTGATTAGAAGGATGAGGAAACTAGAGAGTTACATCAACGAAGTAAATCAGGAAGCTGACTATTGGACCCAAAAAATCATAGAAATCGTGATTGAGCACATTACAGGGTCACTCTTAATTTCAGAGGTATAAGAGGGATAGTACAAAAACCATATTCTATAACGGCCTTATGATAAAACTGGTTAGAAAGTACCAGCCTTATAAGAAGTCAGTACGAAGCTCTCACCGGATTGTGTATGCACTAGAGATGCAAGTATTATAGTAGAGCTTCAAGTTATGGACGTAAATTACACCTAGGTTGAAGGGAGGTCATGAAAGAGATAGAAGATACGATGCGAGATTTTAAGGTAAGTAAGGTAAAGGTGAACAACGTACGAGATACTCAAAGGCAGAAAATCGTGAATAGTACATTCTTCAGATAAAAGGCTAGAAGCGTGGGGATTCAGTATTTAGGAATAATAGAGGCATCATCAGTGGCATACCTTCCGGCCTATGGTTTCTAAGTACCAAAATGTCTAATTATAGAGTAAAAGAAGAGTTAGAGACAATGTGATGTCTCGATTGATGTTCTAGAAAAGCATAAGGAAATCGGCCGCAAGCTAAAGTATGATGGAACGACAAGGTTTTAGAAACACAGGAGTAAGGACAAGAAAAGGGCAAGTGAGAAGGTGACGAAAATGGATAAGTCCTTGGGATTAAGGCCGCAAAAACAAAGGAATTGATGGTTCCTCTAAGTTATAGAAAGCTCAATATAGCCTGAATGAACTCAAAAGAGTCTAAGAATAGTAACAATTAGAAGAGATGGAATGATGCCCTGGTACTAGTAACAATATGAAAGCATGGTATCACCCCTGGCGGATCAGTCTAATCATTTCAGACGTTCCCCGATGAGACGTGAGCCCTATCGGTAGTGTTACATAAGAGGTTAAGTTATCAGTGGTAGATTATGGATCAATATTGAGGTAAATCATCAATGGATGGATAAAAGTTATAAAGTATGAGATGAGATTAGCCCGTCATTCTTAAAATGAACAGTAGCGTGGAAGCATTAAAGAATATAGATTTATACATATTGGATAAGCAATGAAAGTAACCTGGAATTTGGTAGTAAACCTCAGTAACGAGAAATCGTGGTAAGAGTTACGGTATATAATGACCTACTTAGATACAGTAAAGTCATACGGATGGATAACTGGGTCTATGAAATAAGATATAACAATATTCATAAGTTCGACAAATACCGAGTGAAGAACTTCAGTAGTGGCTAAAAATTAGAGAAAAAAGGAAAGAAGAGACGCATAAGCGCACTTACAAGGTCAGAGTCGTACAAGATGCACAATAAAAGGTAGCAACAATTACGAGACTGGAAGGATTCCGACCATAAGTCATAATGTGAGAAAATGGCCTAAGAGGGAATACCCTGGCCTGTGGACTTATTCACAGAACAGTTGCCTAGATGGCAAGAAGAGCACTAAAGTATCTGTAAGAGCTATGGGTTATGAGAATGATAAGTGTATCAGTAAACATTCGAGGACAAATATTCCAAAAGGGGGAATGATGTTACACCCCACATTTCCGTACGTACAAATATGCCATAAGCAAATTGATAAAATCTTGGAAATGAAATTATCTCGAGGTTAGCATAATTATGCTATTTACAACAAGCGATAAGTAAGTGCCATGAAGGATAAAGGTTACATGAATTAAAAAAAATGAGTTTCGTTGAAGGTTGTCAATTTGGGATAAAATACGGTCCCAGCTATAATACCTGATATTTATGGACTAGTACCATACAAGGTACCATAGGACCGTGATAGTATGATGTATAAAGTATAAAAAATAAAATGAGTAATTTGAAAAAGATTCTTAATTTTGCGGGTAATTGGTTAATTACCGGGTAACGAAACATTACTTAATTACCTAATAAGTGGATAATGATTAATATTTCTCCACCCCACCCCACGTGGAAGCCACTTTTCTATGTACATATCACTCATACAATTGAGTAAAAGGTGGCAAGACATTAAGGAATTCAAGATTCAAGTACTTAGTCATAAAGAATTCAAGACTTAAGTCTTCAAGGTTAAAGTGCTTAATGGTAACGTTGAAGACTTCAAGATAGAAGCCTTCATGATCCAAGTCTTGAATTTAATAGGTAAGACTTACTACAAGTCTTTCTTTCCATTCTTTATTTTAGATAACAATCAGAATAAAGATAAGTCTTTGTTTCCCTTTTCACTTTGGACAAAAAGAGAACCAAGGACGTTAATATCCAAAGAGCAAGAAACAGATACCATTTTCTTAGTAAAAAATAAGTTAGGGACAGAAGCTAAAATTCAATCCACGAAGGCTTCGAACAAGAATTTGTTAGAATTGTAGCAACGTAGACTTTTGCGGTTCTATAGGAGTACGGTGCAATCTTCTCCAAAAATATTATACAGAGTTTTTCCTACTCCAGGTATGTTAAGGATAATCCCTTCCTTCATTTTTTCATGATCTCATAATTACACGAGTTTGATAACAAGGCACAAAGAAAAATTCATATTCTGAAATTTACGTATATTTTCCTAGTCTTCTAAGTTACAATATTCTTTTTATCGGGACTTCATATTCATTTGAGTATTTCCTTTTTCCAGTCAAGAGAGCAGAGAGTCTATATATATAGTATTAAAGTATTTTCATTACCATCGAGCTATAATCGATGGGCAGGCTCTTATTGGGCAATCTCTGATCAGATGGTAAGTTATATACCGAGCCTACTATGGCTGAGCGCCTATGAGCGAGCCCAGTTGGTTGAGATACAGAGCCTAGTATGGCCGAGCACCTATGAGCGAGCCTACTACGGTAGAGAAGTTATATATATACCGAGCCTTATAGGGCCGGACAACTATCTTACTTACTATATTGAGAGAGTTGAGTCAGTATCAGCAGGTAAGCATATCTTCATATTATCTTTGACTTCCAGTTGCTTTCACTTTTAATATTATCAGTTCAAGCTTTCAGTATATTGCCTTACATACTTGGTACATTATTTCGTACTGACGTCCCTTTTTTGGGGGCACTGCATTACATGCGTTCAGGTTCAGACAGACAGACGGGTAGACCTCCTCATTAAGTGTTGCCCGAGTTCAGCTTGATCGGGAAGCTCCATGCCTTTCGGAGTTGCCGGGTCTAGAACTTTATATACATCTTGTGTATATATGTATATATGTTATGAGTTGGTCGGGAAGCTGTTCCGATCACAGTATATCCACCAATAGAGATTCGTAGACAAATCATGTCAGTCAGTGCAGTATGTTGGGCTAGTAGGCCTTCTATGTATATTTTATTGGTTTACCAGCTATAGCAGTTATGACGGCCTTGTCGGCTCTTCTTTATATTGATATTTACTCAGCATTCGCAGTTGTCTTGCAATGTGGCCCATGGACAAAGTATGACATCATATGTTCAGAGTTCCTTAGTCACAAGTTAGTTTGCAAGGATAGATGAGGCACCAGGTGCCGGTCTCTCCCCTAGGTTCGGGTTGTGACAAAAAGTGTATATGTTCACGGAGATGAAAGAGAAGAGGCATGTGCTTAACTGTCCTCTAGCACTATACAAGTGCTCGATGGATATCAGGCCACCCTAAGATCCAACAGTGGGCAACAGAGCCATGATTCTAGTTCCATCTCTAGAAAGGAACCCTATTTTTCTGGGAGGGGTGAGGAAGAATTGGGACCCAGCAAACTTGAACCTACACCAATCCATGAATCGTCCAACTAAATTCATCATTTGGAATATAATGGGAGGAAATAATGACAAATTTAGGAAAAATGTAAGGAAATGATAGACACTCATAGGCCATGCATGGTGACCTTACTAGAAATTAGAATGATAAATAATTAACAAATGCTGAATGATTTTGGCTTCTCAGAGATGATAGAAGTGTAAGCAAAAGACTAATCGGGTGGCATGGTAGTTATGTGGAATCATGAATTTGTCACTGTCCACAACTTCATCCGTAGGAACCAAGAGATTCATGCAACTATTGAGGTGCTTCCTATACGTAAAATTTAGTTATTCTCTTCTATTTGTGCTAGTACTAACTACCAATATAGAAACATTATGTGAAAAAATCTAGAAAATACTTATAAATATTATAAAGGTCTATGGATGGTTGGTGGAGATTTTAATGATATTTTGGGGTCAAATGAAAATTTTGGGGGGAGACTTATTAACAACAATATGGAAAATTTCTTATGGTAAGAAATTAATAAATGTAACCTAATGGACATGGGCTATAAAGGTTGTAAATATACGTGGTCTAACCATAGACATAGAAATAAAGGCCTTATTATGGAAAGATAAGACAAAATACTAGGAAATAAAGAATAGTCTGAGTTATTTCCAAATTGCTCTATTATACATTTGCCAAAAACTTATTCAGACCACAACCCTTTTTTAGTTGAGCTAATTCATAGAAAAAGACAAGGACATACACAACCATTCCGACTAGAAACCTATTGGTGTAGACATCCAGATTTTCAAACACTTGTTAAAAAAAATTGGCATGGTACTGACTACTGTAGAGCCAGTAAAATTTTTACAGACAGTGTTAAGCCTTGGAAAGACAAGATGTTTGATGATATAGTGGGAAAAAAAAAATATATTAGCAAGACTCCAAGGAATTCAAAATTCTAGGAACTATACACATAGTATTTTCCTTCAATCTTTGGAAATCAATCTTAAGAAAGACTTCAATGGCATCCTTAAGATAGAAGAGGACTACTGGAAGATTAGATCCAGAATTATGTGGCTTAATGAAAGGGGTGAAAATATCAAATTTTCCATATATCTGCCTCAAATAAAAGAAGAAGAATAAAATTACCTTCTTTAAATATAATGTTGGTAACTGGATTAATGATCATCATTTAATCACGTCTCACGTGTTTAGTTTCTTTAGTAACATTTTAACCACCTCCCACTCATCTACTAGTTGGATTGATGTAAGGGGAAAACATTTTAGTCATCCTAAAATAGACCTTAATTCACTAGACAACCCTCTTTTAGACAGTGAGATCAAGAGGACTATTTTCTCATTCAAACCTTTTAAAGCGCCAGGGCCGGATGACCTTCACCCCTTTTTCTTTCAAAGATATTGGAACATCATAGGCAATCTGTCATGATATTTTCAATAAGCAAGAAATCCCTAGAGATATAAATAGAACATATCTTTGCCTTATCCCAAAAATTCCCAATGCTAATAATATTAAGAATTAGACAAATTGGTCTTTGTAATTCTATTCACAAAACTATCACTAAGATTCTTGCAAGCCATCTCAAACCTATTTAGAGAACATTATTAGTCCTTTCCAGGCCAGTTTTAAAAAACATAGAAGAGCCTCTGACAACGCAATCATCATTCAGGAATTAATTTCAAATCTAAAAATATTAAAAGGCAAACAAGGCCACATGATCGTAAAAATTGATCTTGAAAAGGCTTTCGATCGATTAGAATGATCATTTGTTTGTGGCACTCTAAGATTCTTTAACTTCGCTCCTACGTTCTCTAAACTCTTTCTAAGTTGTATTTCAACCAGCTCTATAGTAATTCTTGTTAATGGCGCCACCACAAAAAAAATTGAGCCAAGTAGAGGGATAAGACAAAGTGATCCTATATCACTTTATATTTTCATCCTATGTTTAGAAATGTTATTAGGTATATTGATCACCAAGTTGATATTTGTAATTGGGATCCTATTACTATAGGGAGAAGAAGCCTCAGATTTTTTCATCTTTTCGCAGATGAGATCGACGACGGAACGAAGAACGCTATTTTACGACAGCAACACAAGAAAGAAGAATTCTATCCCGAATTCCCTATTACTCTCGGTCCTTGTTCTTGGTCTCTGTGAAAGATCTAGTCGATGGGAATGAATCCATGTTCAAATCTTATTACCGGGTTCGATTACGGGAAGGAAATAGCCCGCCTGCCGGCCCTAAATCTATCTTACTCTTCCTTGGTCTCGACTTTCTTGTGGTAGTAATTGCGAATGAGCAAGTAGAAGACCAATCGCAGAGACAAATTCAAAGAGATTCCCGCCTCCGGGCGGGGGTTCCCCGCGGGGCTATTACACGTATTCCCCCCGGGGGTAGCTACAAGCATAAACTGGTTTCTAAAATTACGTAGAGTGATCGCAGAAACTATTCGCAAACTTGCGCACACGTGGGAAAGTTGAGGAGAGCAATCTCTTGTGGAAAAAAGGCAATTGCCTGGCAAGATCCGACTAAGCCAATATTGATTCTCTCTGAATGCTTCAAAGAAGAAGAGTCAGCCGGGAATCCGGAATGCTCTCGAAACCAATTACCACGGTGGGGTCTTCGACTGGGGTGAAGTCGTAACAAGGTAGCCGTAGGGGAACCTGTGGCTGGATTGAATCTTTCGCGATGGAAATGCACTCTTCCCCCAACTTTCCAACANTCTATCTCGTGTCTGGTACTGCATGGTTCCACTCTGCAAGAACTCCGAATCATTCTCTTGAAGCTCATCCTCTTCATCATAAATGATCCGCTTGCCCCGAAATCATTTTTAAGAAGTTCATTTGATGACTTAACAAGTCTCACCACCTTCTTTTGAACTTAAAACCAATATCTTGGGGAAAGGCCTCCAACCATTACAGTCGAGTAGCTTTCACTCTCCAGGCGGTTACCTTTTTTTTCATATTCATATTTATATCCTCTGCAACAATTGTTGGGACGGACTTTCGTGGAAAAGAAAAAAGCCCTTTATCGGATTGGAAGCGATGACTTAAGCCTCTTTCTTCTTCTTGAACCCTGTCCGAACGAAGGGCTTCCTCTATCTTAAGCTCCGTTCATTCTGTACATGCCAGATCATGAATTAGTAGACGAACTCATGCTGGAAAAACTCGTCGACGCCGTCTGAAGGGAGAGTTGAGCGGAACCAGGCATAAGGAGCAACAATCGCTATTGATAGTTCCCCCGCTAGGGGAACGTCTTTTTTTTTTTTTAGTTCCACTGAGAAAGTCTTTTCTTATAAAAGACGCCACTCTACGAGGGAAGATGCGGATAAAAGCGTCGATTCTTTGCTGGAGAAGCCTAGATCACTAGTTTTGGACTATCGAGAAACCCCCCTCTGCCCGCATCCCTGGAACTTGCACATTAATGGCCAAAGCAAATAACAAATCTAGTCAAACTATTAACACATGCCTTGATTATTTTTGTAAACTCTCAGGCCAAAGAAAAAATGCGACTAAATCAAAAAATATTTTTTCAAAGAACTGCTCATCACACATTATTAATGAATTTACGAATAACTTAGGTATAAAAAAAAGTGAGACATTTGGTACCTACCTCGATTTTCCTATATTAATGAAGAATCCTAAACCAGCGGATTATTAATTTATAGTTGACAAAATGCGAACAAGACTTGCCTTATGAAAAATGAGATTTATGAATATAGCAGGGAGAACCACTACATGCAATATACCATTCTACCAAAACTGACTCTTAATAACATTGATAAAATCCAGCGGGATTTCATATGGGGTACGACTGTAGAAAAGAAAATAATTCACCTTGTTAAGTGGTCTAAAGTTTGCCAACCTAAATCGAACGGAGGATTAGGCATTCATAATGCTAATGCAAAAAATATGTGCAACTTAGCTAGCCTAGTATGAAGATTACTCACAAATGCCACAACTTCATAGGCAAGGCTTATTATTACCTTATATGGGGTGAATACCTCAAAATTTAATCACTCCTTCATTTGGAAGGGCATATTAAAGGGGCGGGAGTTATGTTCTAAAGGGATTACATGGTCACCCCGCTACCAATCCAATTTGAACATATGGAACACAAGTTGGATCCACAATATAAAAAGAATCAGGAAATGCGGTTGAAGACCCACTCTCGATCAGTGATTAGTCTCTAAAAATTAGGGATATCTACATTGGTCATAAATGAGATTTCACTAAATTGTCCATTGATATCCCTAATGATATCAAAGAAAATATTTTTAAGGTTAGAATTTGATCAAATGGTCCTACAAGGGATGTTCCTATATGGTCGTTAACTACTAAAGGTTTTTTCACTTCTAAGACTTGCTACAACCTAGTTGAAACCCTTTCGTAGCCAACTGGATATAATTGGATCTGGGATTTATCTTGCCCAAACAAGATAAAATTCTTCTTATGGCAATGCCTTCATAATAGAATTTCATGCAAAAAATACCTAGCTCATATAGGTATTAATACAGACCCATTATGCCCTATTTGCGATTTGAGAGAAGAAGAATCTATCACTTATTTCTTCTTTCACTGTAAAGCCACCAAATCCCTGTAGGATATTATGTGATGCTCAAATTTTATAATCTAACTGGTGAACACTTGCTTTTTTAACTAAAATTTTTTGATTGCTCATTAAGTAGTAAGGATAACAAATGGAGTTCCTTCTTTCCATTTGCCCTCTGGCATACATGGGTAAACAGAATTACAAACAACAAAAATAACACTACCAACCCCATTAACATAAACCTCATTAATCAAAAAGCTACTGAATTTATTCTTCTTACTGAAAATAGTTTTGTCCCTCTAAAAAAGATTTCCTTTCAAGTAAAATGGCACAAACCTCCTAAGGGATGGTTTTATTAAATATTGATGTTAGCTTTAAGACAGCTATTAAAAGAGTAGTCTGGAATGTGTATTCCATAATACAATAGGAAGTTGGGTGGTTTGTTTTACAAAATCTACATACGCAAAAGGATCAATAGAAGCAGAAATTAAGGCACTTCTTGAAGGGCTTAAGACAGCGCATTAATGGGGAATGTTTCCACTGAAAATAGAAACAGACTGCACAGAGGTAATCCGCTCTATACAACATGGCAATATATTATATGATGATGTTGTTAATAAATGCAGGTTGTTAATGCACCGGGAGAAGGTAGTGCTCCTCCGGCACGTATTCAGACAAGGGAATAACGTGGCACATCATCTGGCGAAAGAGGAAAATGGTCAAAGGGAAGGAAAAAATACTTCTTGTACTACCTCCTCCTTATGTTGAATCTTTTGTAAGGAATGAACAAGAAGAACCATATGTTTTTGTTAAGTACCTAGCTCATGGTGCTTGCAAATGTATTAGCAAGCTTAGAAAATCTATGTGTCCTAAGTGATACAAAATATGACTATGATGTACTAAATATTCCGAAATTTTAATATATATTTCCTGTTTGCTCAAAAAAATATATACTAAAAGGCAAAATGGAAAAATGAAATTAATTATACCTTTATTTTTTAAAAGTAACAACTATTTTGGGCCAGATAAATTTAGTAATCAGGACAACTAATATGGATTGGAAGGAGTACCTAGCTCATCCGAAACTAGAGCTAGAAACGCTTTATTTCGTTTCGTTCCCGTTCTTCATTTCTTTCTTCTCGAATCCAAGGGTTCAATAAGTGTCTTGAGACAGTTGTTTTCATGTCTGGTGTTCTTTTTTTTTTAGTGTAGATCTACTCCGGTGCCTACTGGAGATAGACTCCTACCTCTCAGCAGTTCTCGATTCTGATTGAACTTGGGAGGATCGGTATTGCTGGGGGAGATTGTTCTTCCTCAGCTGGCTTGTTAACCATGGTCTCTTGAAGGTTTCATTCTTTTACCAGCTCTCCCAGCCAACAACCTGCTAACCCTAAGCTTGCAAGCACCTTGGTCACATCTAAGTCCCTATTCTATTGTTCTATTTGGGACGAAAAGAAAAAGATCTGCCTTTTGTGGGATGAATCGCTCGAAAGCACGGGATGGGCCTTCCCTTCCTTTACGTCCACCACCCTGTCCTATCCACTCTCCACTTCGACACAAGACAAGAGGACCGGGCGCTTTGTATCTTCGGAATAGGAGTTGGCGGTCTTCTTTAAGAGAACTTCAATCTAATACTCATTATGGATCAACTCATGTTTCCACTCTATTTTCATTACGAAAGTATCTCACGTCAGGATCTGTTGCTCAAACTGAATCACGCCAACGTTATGGAAGTTCCTGGATCGTGTAAAATAATAGTAGTATCAAAAACAGCACCTTCTATCAAAAATGGAAAATTGGCTATGGAGATTCCGTGCGGTCAGAAATTAATACAGACACAAAGGGCTTCAACAGGAAAGTCGTTTCGATCCAGTCCATTCTTGGGGTCAAATAAAGACAAAAAAGGATATGTCAGTGACCTAGCACGACAAAGTACTCTCCGAGGGCATGGAATGTCTAATTTTTTGGTCAGAATATCCACAGTAATGTCTCTGTTAGATTCTCCTGTCGAAATAAGGGAAAGATCAATTCAAGCATTAATGCAGAGAAGAAATACCTTTGATTACATGAACAGATGGGAAAAAAACTTTTCCGATGTGCATGCTCCAACAGTTAATTGAAGTTTCACTAGTGGTGAAGTTTCGTTAGTGGCGTGCTGAATTAAACCAAAAACTTGGATCACTGACATTTAAACCCACGCAAACTTTCAAAATCCGTTTCTAGTTACAGGACGTCTTTTTTAGAGTCGGGAACAAAATTGTGATATTTTTGGAGTCAAACGACGAAAATAGGTAAAAAAAATAAAATAATTGTCTATCATTTTATATATAGCGTCATTATTTACCGCGCTATACTTTAATGGAACGTCTGTCCGTTATGACATAGCGCAAGTAAAATATGCGCTATGCCCGAAATTCGTTTCCACTCATTTTAATCCCCTTGTTTTTTCCTCCACTACAATTTCTTTTCATCTTTCTTTTGTTTCGTTTTGTTTTTTCACCCAAAAAATCACATTAATCATTTCTTAGTATTAACTTCTTGTAAATATGTCTTAGTGTTGTAAGACGCAAAGGAATTGAGTGAAAATTCAGTCTATTACAAAATCAAGCAATGAACACATTAATAATTAAGTAGGTACCTTACACGAGAAATGTAAATTCATGAATAGTGGTGACAAACTTGATAAAAAAACAGCAATATATATATATATATATATATATATATATATATGTATGTATGTATGTATGTATATATATATATATATATATATATGTATGTATGTATGTATGTATGTATGTATTATCCACTAACAAATGAATTGGATAATAAAATTTTTAGAAACGAGTCAAATATGTATAAGAATTATATTATCCACTTAGAAAATAGATAACCAATGGATAACTTATGAGTTTAACTTTTATATCCGTAAAGACTCAAATTGGAAGTTTCTTGAGTTTAGGAAACTAGGAATTTTTCTAAAAATAATCATACTCAAGAAGTCATGGATAATATGGATATCTATATTATCCGACGATTAACCTGTTTTATATCCTTATTAAATATGAATTAGGTCGATTAAGTTATCTGGTTTTTGCGTTATCACTTTTCAACCCGTCCATATACGACTGAACGACCGTTTGCCACCCCTATCCATGAAGGTGGCACCTGATAGGTTTTAGTGTTTTTTACAATAGGCCATTGTGCATGTCATAGGTTGCAAAATGTTTTTGTTACCCACATTATTACTCCATAATATTCTTTCTTTAATTAGTGATGAAGGAAACGGCCATGCTCCCATCTTTTCTACTGCTCCATCTCGAACTTGGCAAAATATACGTAATTAATTATGGGTGCATTGATCTTGATCCCAACATGTCTCAACCCTTTTGTACTGGAGTAATTAGTACTCCCTCCGGGGAACACAATCATTGATAGATAAGTGAATGGATAGCGCAGGTCATTAATGCGCTATGCAATCAAACTGCAAATACCGTGTATAGCGCATATATTATGTGCGCTATAATTTAACGGACAAATATGCCGTTAAGATATAGCGCGATAAATAACCGCGTTATATATAAAATGGTAGTCAGTTATTGGTAAGATTAATTAATATTTTCCCTTCTTTCCATGTAATTAGTTCGTTCATGACACTAATTAGCTAGTTAGTTAGTTGTTAAAACTCAATTAGTTGACAGTTAGTTGACAGCTGTCATTAGTTAGTTAGCTTAGTGAATTTGAGTGCTTGCTCTTGTATATAGTGGGAGGTATTGTACTTTTTCATTTTAATTTTGAGATAGTGGAGTAAGGATTTCTTCTCCTCTTCTAGAAGCTTCTCTCCCATGCCTTCTCATTCTTCCTCCTCGAGCTTAATCGAGCTCGAATCATCGAGCATCCGCCATTGACGCAGCTTCACTCGAAGTCAGTTTGGAATCGCGGCCACTGTTCCATTGCTGAATTTGACATATAGTTCCTTTAAAACCTGTATTTGTAGTAACCAAGGTTCTCGAGATCGGGCACCATCTCGAGGTTAGTTCGATACTGGTGGCTCCTTAGAGCCCATAATTATAATAACAGAGACCCTCGAGATCGGGCACCGTCTCGAGGCCAAATTAGTAGCTCTTCTATAGCTCATCCTTGTAGTAATAGAGGTCCTCGAGATTGTGTACCATCTCGAGGCCAGATGGATAGCTCCCTTTTTGGAATCCATTTTTGTAGTGGCAGAGATCTTCGAGATCGGGCACCATCTCGAGGCTAAATTAATATCGATAGCTCCTTAGAGCCCATAATTATAGTAACATAGATCCTCGAGATCGGGTACCATCTCGAGGTTAGGTTGATAGCCCTTTTTAGAGCTCATACTTGTGACAATAAGGATCCTCGAGATCGGGTACCATCTTGAGGCTAGGTTGACATCGGGATCTCGATAGCTCCTTAGAGCCCATACTTGCTATAACAGAGATCCTCGAGATTGGGTACCATCTCGAGGCTGGATTGATGTGGGATCTCGATCCTTGAACGTTGTATGGCAACATCATTTATGTGACATGACCATGAAGTGGTCAGGGTGGTCCCACTGGTACACTTCCCCAAAAGTGGTAATGGCCTGGTCAGAATTAATTGGCCTTTAAAGTAGGCTAACAGTCGTCGCTTGCTCTATATATGAATTCGCTTTCTTCCTATTTGGAGGCTTTGCCATTTTGTGTTGTTACCTTTTCATAAGGCTTTTTCTCTTTCACACCAATTCTTTTGTTAAATCTGGATTCATCTTTTATGAATTTGGTTTGATCAGTCACATGCAAATTTTGTTCTTATCACCTTTAACTCATACCTCTTAGATTCATCTGTCAGAACCTTAGATCAAAAGTTAGAATCATTTGTTGAATAATTAGTTGACTCCTTCACTTTATGAGAGATGGCTACTACCGGAAACGATGGACAATCCACACCGATGAACCTCCTAATCAACCAACTGTTGACACTAGTAGTCCTTTGTACATGCATCCCTCTGATGATTCGGGAATAGCACTTGTTCATGTTCCATTTGATGGATCTGGCTATTGATCATGGAGAATAGGGGTGATGAGATCCCTATCGGTAAAAAATAAGCTAGGATTCATCAATGGTGAGTGTAGAAGGCCAGATCCAGACTCCTCAAACTATCGATTGTGGGAGAGATATGATGATATGGTGACTTCGTGGATTTTGAACTCTTTGGCAAAAGAGATTGCGGATAGTGTTGAATATGTGACAGATGCAGTTGAGCTATGGAAACAACTTGAGGATCAATACGATCAGAGAAATGGAACAAAACTCTATCAAATTCAAAAGGAGATTAATGATCTGTCACAAGGAGCCCTTGACATTACTGGTTATTACACAAAAATGAAGAAACTGTGGGAGGAACTTAATACTCTAGTTACTAAGTCACACTGCACTTGCAATTGCACATGTGGTGCTAAGGATAGCATGCATAAATCAGAACAGGACAGGAGACTAATACAATTCCTTATGGGACTAAATGAGAACTAAACTATAGTTCGAGGCAGTATTCTCATGATGAATCCTCTTCCCACAATTGCACATGACTTTTCCTTACTGATCCAAGAGGAAAGGCAAAGGGAGATCAAGACTCATAACCATTTAATTGGTGAGTCATTAGCCCTAAGTGTCAACACAAATAGAACAACATCGTTCAAGACAAATTACTCTCCTAATAACTCTCATATCTATAGGCACGAACCCTATTGTGACTATTGCAAGAGGCCAGGTCATACAAAAGAGAAGTGCTACAAGCTACATAGTTACCCTCAAAGTTTCAATCAGAATCAGAATCCAAATGTAAGTCATAATCAAGCTCCAAGTTTCAACCAAAATTCAAGACAAACTTATGGCTATGGGAATAACTCTGGTGCAAATCAAAGCACTAGGTTCAACAAAGGAAACTGAGGAATGGCAAAAGCACATATAGCAACCACAGATACTCAATACACTGGTAATGAAAATTACAATGGTCAGAATGTCAGTCTCACAAAAGAAGGAATACAGTCAGCTTGTGAGGCTACTACAATAGTTTCAATCAGGAGGGAGAGACAGCTCAGACAGTGCAACAATTCATCAAGAATAGAAAACTTTGCAGGTATCATTGCTTGCACCTCCTCTATTGATTTTGGCAAACTCTCATGTGAATGTATCAAAAACAAGGCTGCTCATGGATTATAGATTCAGGGGCATCAAATAACATGACCTTTAATAGATCCTTACTGACTAACATAGTAATTTTGCCGTATCCTTTACTTGTTATTCTCCAAATGGTTATAAGGTGAAGGTGTTTGAGATGGGTGAAGTTGAACTTACCCCCAAGATCACTCTAAGTAGAGTAATGTTTGTCACTTCCTTCAAATACAACCTAATTTCTGTTTACTCTCTAACCTCTCACCTTAGTTGTCTAGTTGCTTTTATTAAACACTGTTGTATAATGCAGGTCCCTTCAATGAAGACGCCTCTGGTGATTGGTAGTGTCAAATATGGGTTTTACATCTTGTGCCCAAGGTGCTTAAAGAACAACAATACAAAGTCCGGAGCCTATGCTGCTAGTTTCTTGTCCGCTCTTGCCACTCAATGCACTTGTAATACACAATGTCCATCTCATTCTACTCTAGATAAGCAATCTCATATCAATAAGTGTATTCTTTCTTCTTCATTTGTAAATAGTTCAAGTGCAGATATGGATAAACAATCTATCTCAGTGAATTCATCATCTAACTCTCCTAATATAACTTCTCATCTGTTTGTTGGAGACAATGTGGATGTTCTGTGGCATAACAGACTTGGTCATGTTCCTTTTGTGAAAATGAAAAGCATCGCATTTATCCCTGACCTTCTCCCCCAAACAGCCTTTTAATTGCACCATCTGCCTAATGGCCAGACAAGAAAGATTAGCATTTCCTCAGAAAACCAACACAACCAGCAACGTTTTTGAACTCTTACATGTTAACTTATGTGGTCCATATCATGTGGTTACACATGACAAGTATAAATATTTCATGACCATAGTAGATGATTTCAGTAGGTCCACTTGGACTCATCTCCTATCCAGTAAGAGCAATACTCTTCATGTCCTAAAAGGATTTATTAAACTGGTGGAAAATCAATTTGGAGTGAATGTCAAAGCCATTAGAACAAATAATGGACTAGAATTTACCAATGCAGAAACAGACGTGTTGTTTCAATCCAAAGGGATCATACACCAAAGAACCAGTCCCTACACTCCACATCAAAATGGTATAGTTGAAAGAAAACACAAATACCTTCTTAAAATTGCCAGAGCCCCCCTTTTTCAATCCAAATTACCCCTGAGATATTGGGGTGTATGTATACTCTGTGCAACCTTCATTATAAACAGACTTCCTTCCACTTCCACCAATAATAAGACTCCATATGAACTGTTGTACAGAAGGAATCCAAAATACTCTCATCTTAAGAGTTTTAGGTGCCTGTGCTACCCCACTGTACCCAAGTCTCATAGAGACAAGTTTGAGCCTAGAACAACACCACATGTTTTCATTGGCTATCCCTTCAACACAAAGGGATACAAAGTCCTAAGGCTGGCCACTAGAAATATCATTGTCTCTAGAGATGTAGTTTTCAATGAGTCTATATTTCCTTTTGCAACCAATGTGAATGTATATTCCCAATCATACAATCCTCACTCAATCCCTTTCATTGAACCTTTATCTGAACAACTTTCTGATAATACCAATATTAGAAAACAAAGTCCTGAACACTTGAGTGTTCAAGGGGGTAATGCAGATAACATAACTAACCTCACATCACCTTCACATGACCACTCTTCATCATCTTCCACGCTACCAGATACTTCAACACAATTTCCATTGCCAGGTCATAGTGAACATGTTCATGCAGAACCCATGCAACTGAGACAGTCCTCAAGAACACATAAAACACCCAGTTACCTATAAGACTATGTACATTCTCTACCTAATCTCAAACAAAATCCTAACTCACTCAATGCATTGTTTTCCATGAACCATTATGTTGCCTCTGATCTATTAACTCCTAACAGTCAAGCTGTTGTGAGAAATATTTGTCATGATAGGGAACCATCTTCATATGAGGAAGCATTTATTGATCCTTCATGGAAAGCTTCAATGACACAGGAGTTTAAGGCTCTATATTCCAACCACACTTGGGACCTGGTAGCTCTACCACCATGGAAGTAAGCAATAGGATGAAAATGGGTCTACAAAGTGAAACACAAAGCTGATGGTAGTATAGAAGGTTCAATGCCAGATTGGTTGTGAAAGGTTACACCAACAAGCAGTAATTGACTACACAAAGACATTTTACCTAGTGGTGAAGATGAAACATTGAGTTATTAATAGTTGATGTTCTAAACGTCAATACCACACAAGAGGGGGGTGATTTGTGTGGTGTCCAATTTTCGCGTGCATTAGTTATAAAAGGACCAGGTTCTTCTATGTGTTCCAACTCCTACAGTTTGCGGAATAGTAATTGCAGAAATAAAAGAACACAATAATTTTACGTGGAAAACACCTGGCTCAAAAGGTGAAAAAACCACGACCTACTTCCAGTAGGATTTTCCCAAACTCTTCAATAAGTCAATGAGCCAAAGAGCATTTACAAAATAAACTCTTTTGTAAACCTAAGGACAAACTCTAATCCCCTTGTGGCAAACTAGCCTCTAGCTATTTGCGACAAGCTCCAAGTTAGCTCTAACTTGAATACTCAGTACCTATTACAATTGCTTCTAGATAAATCTGAAAGATACAATTTGCAATCGCCTACTACAAATAAACTAGACTAAAAGATAATATATGGAACTGGTTCAAGTAGCTTTTGGGTCGCACAAGAATTCTCACTCGAAAGCAATTTTGCTCTCAATTCTTGTTTCACTTCTATGTTTGTGCGCACCTGTTCAATAATAACACTTGACAATATATAGGATCAGTAGTCGAGGAGATATACTAGAGTTTTGATGCAACTCTTCCTTGGTGGAAGAATTCTAGTTGATCTCAACTCCCTAGATCCTCTTCTATCTTGATTCTGTCCTTACTGAATAAGAAGTCCATCTCCCTATCAATTTGCAACCTTTTCGATCAGGAGATATCTCTTCAGATCACTGATTGTGTTTATCTCCTGTGCGTGATCTCCTGACGTGCCATTAACTCTGCGTGTCTATGTCTCCAGTGATGGAAATGGTTCAACTCTGAGTTCATTTGTCAATCTTCAAAACCATTCAGCTTCTTGACCCAACAAATTCCCCATTTTTGATGATGACAAACTCTATGCTTAGACCCGTAATCACTTTAATCCAACATTGACACTTTTTATAGCATTATGTATTTATCATAAAGAACTAGGTTCATTAGGTTATAAATATCACTATTTTCAATTTTCAATATAGCACATCTTCCCCCTTTTGGCATCATCAAAAAGTTGCAAAGTGTTAGAATTACCAAATTTATAATAATTACTCATAGCCACTGAGGCAACTGCAAGTGCGAACATAGATTAATCGTCAATAGTAAACCAAGAATGCAGGATATTAAATAAAATGAGACAAAGATAAGAGCAGAAAAAACATAATTCATTGATTAGATCAATTCAGTCACCAAACACACAAAGAAATAAAAAAAGTCACAACCATGAGCAAAAGGAAGCAGCAAAAAAAAATCCCAAGCTGGGTCATAGATGGTTTAGGGACGGCACTGGACACCCAAGGCTGGGAAAGGGCGGGGGATGAGTTCTTTGCTTGGAGAAGAGAGAGCATTTGTTGAAGAATCCATTCATTCTTATTATTTTCTTTGGCCAGTTCAGCTTTGAGAGCATCCCGCTCAGCCTCAACTTCTGTAAGGTGGGTCTTCAATCGAAGGATTTAAGCATCCTTAACCCCACCTTCATTTACAAGCGCCCTGACCTTGCTGTTCACAGGAATTTTTCTTGATGAACCAGGTTAATCATCAGGAACATTCACAACATAATCACAAGTCGGAAGCGTGTTCTTCCCAAAATTATCCTTAATAGTAGCCATTTCTGCCTTCTTTACGGCCACTTTGAAGTGAGCCAACACAGTTGTTAGGATGAACCCATATGGGATAGCATGAGCCTTGGATCCATTCACCACCTTGTCAAGTAACTGGATGATGAAAGAGGGACAGTTGATTTTCCATCCACTGTCCAGGCATTCCGTGAGAGTTAAATCCATGTAGTTTGCTATATGCCTCCTCTCTTGCCTGAGCAGTATGCACTTATTGACAAACTCAAAAATTACTTTGTGTTGAGGCTTCATCTCGCTTTTGTACACAGCCCTTGGTTCCACCTTTTCATCATTTTCACTGAATCTCCTAGTGATTTGAAGTGCTGAAGGAAGGCCATCCAAGATGGGCCACCTCTGCTTTGTATAATCATCATATCCGTCAAAGGAAATCCCAAGAATCTCTCCCAACTCCTTGGCATCAAAAGAGATATTAATCCCTTTTACCTGACTAAAGACCCTTCCATCGTTGACCTCTACATTTTCCATGAATTCGAAATTTTCACTCCTGGCTAGCTTCCATCAAGTTGAAAGACCATGTCCTTCCAGCCCTGCACATCCAGAGTGTCCATCAGGTAAATCATGCCTGATTCTTCAAGATCCCTTAAAAACCTTCCTTTCAGTATCGTACGCTTCCCAAACTTTGTCAACTTGTCTGTCTCACCACCAGACTCCTCTGCTTCTTCACCACTCCACTCATTATCATCATCAAATTGAACCTTCTTTGATGTGGACCTAGTTCGCCTAGCAACAGTCGAGGGTGTAGCAGACACCGATGCTGACTTCTTGGAAGAAGTATTGGCCTTCTTTGGTTTGGGTGTCTCAAGCTCAACCTCTACCATTTGTTCTCTTGATGGACCAAGTCCATCTTCTCGACATCAACAGCCTCTACGGGCTCAAACACTTTTGCCTTCCCCTTTGCAGCTTTCTTTCTCTTACACTCCATCAAAGCCTTCTGTAACTCCTTTTCACTCTGCCACATTGCACTCCTTGTAGTGCGACCTCTAGAAATGGAAGTTTTAGCAGAGGGAGTGGCTTTTCTTTTCTTGCTTGCCACTGGAGGATCATCTTTCTTGGTCTTGGGGGTTATCTTCTTTTTGGATTTATATCTCTCCCCTAATTTTCTCATAAGTTCTGCCAAAGTTTCCTCGATTGATGAACCAGGTTCATCGGTTGTATGTTGAAGATTCTCCAGCCCTTCTGCAGCCTCTCTAGAATTACTTCCCCCTAAATCCTTGGCACCTTCTTCAACAACCGTTGGGTCAGGACCACAGAGTGCCATTGGAGTACCTACTTCCCATGTTCCCTTCACAGTACTACTTTCTCCCTCTCTCTCAATTTCTTTCACAATGTTATTTTTACCTCCTCTTCTTCTCCTATCAAGAATCTCCACATCCACTACAGACCCAATTAAAACAAACCTATTTTCAGAATTGACAGGCTCAGACCCAATTTTAGATGTTACTAGTTTAGATTCAGACGAACCAGTTTCTTCCCCCTCATTGGCGGACTTGAAAGAGTCATTGGAGTTCTCAGATTCTTGGGCCTGGCTAGCTTAAAGCTTTGCATTCAATTTTCGAGCAAGAGAGCCAGAGGCCACAGTCTTTCTGGCCAGCATTTTCACACGTCTTCTCCTGGGTTCTAGAAGAGGGCTTGGTGGTATAACAAGAGCGATTGGGGGAGACGGAGTTGGGTTGTTTTTAGGGGTGGAAGATTGTGATTGAGATTGGGTGGAAGAATTTGATTGAGATAGGGTTGAACCAGTATCTTCAAGCATGATACTATATTCAGGTGTAGTTGAGGAGGACGTAACAGGAGGTGGTGTGGAAGACATGGTTATGATTTTTGGTAAATAGGAAGAGTTCTATCAAGCGTTTGAGTAGAAAGTTGAACTTGTTTCGACGGTTATGCCTTTAGGAAGAAAATAGAGTGAAGAATTAGTGAGGTGATGATGAGATTTTAAAGGCTTGGTTAATAAATGTACAACGGGTGTAATTTTGGTCAAGTGGGAGTCTAATCAACTCAGGAGTGTCATGTGATAAGTGACGGTTATGAATCCCCTATAATCTAGGCTAATTTAATTTGATTGGACTCTTTGGAACGGGTTCAAATTTGGGATAAGTACTTAGATTGTGAAAATAGCTTATTATGGATAGAGTCCTTCTAATTAGTAACTATAAATATTTCAATATGTGTATAGTGATGAGCACGTACCTTGTCAGTCAGATGAACCAGAAACGATGAACCAACAACGATGAACCAAGTTCATCTTGTTAGAATCTCTTGATTAGGCCTCAATTTACAAAAATAGAAAAACATCATTAGTAACCAAGGAGTCATATTAACACATGGCAAGTGAGTATGCTTTTTAAGGCATGAAACTGAGCAATGAGTATTCTGATTATTTGCATATTTCGGAACCTAGCAAAAAAGAATTCATTTTTTTTGTTTTGAACTTGTTCAATTAGGTGATCTTAATCATCCCTAATTCTAACTTGTTTCTCTCAAAATGCTCTCTACTTAGTGCTTTAGTAAAGATGTTAGCAATTTGTTTGTCAGTAGCACAAAGTTCAATTGAGATCATTCCCTTCTCATAGTTGTCTCTTAGGAAATGGTGCCTAACATCTATGTGCTTTGTTCTTTTATGATGAACGGGGTTCTTTGTCATACTAATAGCACTAGTTTTATCACAGAAGATAGGAATGCATCCAACCTCTATATCAAAGTCCATCAGTTGTTTCTTAATTCATAGTAGCTGAGCACAACATGAGGCTGCAGCCACGTACTCAGCCTCAACAGTAGATAGAGCTACTGAATTAAGTTTCTTAGTGGCCCAAGACACAAGACATGAGCCCAAAATTTGTTCCATACCTGCGGTGCTCTTTCTATCTACTAAGAACCATGCATAGTCAGCATAAGCGTAGCCCACATGATCGAAATTACTACCTTTAGGGGTACCAAAGTCATAGGTCAGTGGTGCCTTTTCGATATCTCAGGATTCTCTTCACTGCAGTGAAATGGGACTCCTTAGGACTAGCCTGAAATATTTCACAAAGACCTACGCTGAAAACAATGTCAGGTCTACTAGCAGTAAGGTATAATAAATACCCAATCATCCCCCTATACAACTTTTGATTAACAGATGAACCAGGTTCATCTACATCTAGTTTTGTGGCTGTTGCAATGGGAGTGTGAATTTCTTTTGAGTCTTTCATTTTAAATCCTTTGAGAAACTCTTTCACATATTTTTGCTGGTGGATCATAGTTCCATTTGAATTTTATTTAATTTGTAAGCCTAAAAAGAAATTAAGCTCACCCATCATGCTCATTTCAAATTCACTCCCCATTAATTTAGCAAATTCCTTACTTAGTTTTTCAGAAGTTTCCCCAAATATTATGTCATATACATATATATGTACTATCAAGAGATCCTTACCTCTTTCCTTCAAAAAAAATGTGTTGTCAGTTTTACCTCTTTTGTAATTATGTTCCAGCAGGAATTTAGATAGTCGTTCATACCATGCTCTTGGTGCTTTCTTGAGTCCATACAAATCCTTGTCAAGTTTGTACATATGTTCTGGAGTCTCCTTGCTTTCAAATCCCGAAGGTTGCTTGACAAATACTTCTTCCTTTAGGTAGCCATTCAGAAAGGCACTCTTGACATCCATTTGGTGGAGGGTGAAATCTATGTAGGCAACAAATGCTATAAGGAGCCTGGTTGCCTCCAGCCTTGCCACAAGGGCAAAAGTTTCATCATAGTCTATGCCTCTTCTTGACTATATCCTTGGACTACCAATCTAGCCTTGTTTCTTGTAACTGTTCCATCTTCATCAAGTTTGTTTCTGAAGACCCACTTTGTGCCAATCACTGATCTATCTAGTGGTCTGGGTACCAGATGCCAAACTTGACTTCTTTCAAATTGATTGAGTTCTTCTTGCATGGAAATTACCTAGTTTGCATCCTATAAGGCTTCAACAACATTTTTGGGTTCGATCAAGGATAAGAAGGCATCAAAAGCACATAGATTTTTAAGAGAGAATCTGGTTTTTATTCCAGATGTTAGATCAGTTATGATGTTCTCAATAGGGTGAGACCTCTGGTATCTGTGTGGCTTTAAAACCAAATTGTTCACAACTAGATGATCCTAAAGTGCCTTGTTGTTGTGTAACAGGATCAGGTACAGGTTCCAATGAGGTTTGCTCTTGAGTTCCCCATGTCAGGTTGCTCAGGGTAGATGGACCTGTTCCTTCTTCCATAGTTGGTCCAGTTTGATCGGAGTTTCTGACCAGCTCAATTTCCTCATCTTCTTTTTCCTGTCTCTCATATAGAATGTTAGTTTCATCAAAAATAACATGCACACTTTCTTCTACACACATGTTCTTTTGTTATATACCTTATAAGCCTTACTATGTGAGGAATATCCCAAGAATATTGCCTCATCACTTCTGGGATCAAACTTACCTAGGGAGTCCTTGCCATTGTTGTGCACAAAGCACTTACTTCCAAAAGCCCTAAGATGGGATATATTGGGCTTTCAACCTTTAAGTAACTCATAGGGAGTCTTCTCTACAAGTGGTCTAGTCATGCAGCTATTTATGATGTAGCATGCAGTGTTTATTGCTTCTGCCCAGAAGCTATGAGGCAATTTACTAGAAAGAAACATAGTTCTAGCCATATCTTCAAGAGTTCTGTTCTTTCTTTCAACAACTCCATTTTGTTGTGGAGTTCTAGGGGCAGAAAAGTTTTGATCTATGCCATGTTCATCACAAAATTCAACAAACTTTGCATTTTCAAATTCAGTGTCATGATCAGACCTTATTGATGCAAGTTGATTTCCTAATTGTTTTTGAGTTCTTGTAACAAAGGAAGTAAACATATCAAATGCTTCATCTTTAGATGTTAGGAATAGTGTCCAGGTAAATCTAGAGTAGTCATCAACAAACACCATTACATATCTCTTACCACCTCTGCTCAATGTTCTCATGGGACCACATAGATCCATATGAACCAGTTCCAACGTCCTGGTGGTACTTATCATTTTCTTGCTTTTGAAAGAGGACCTTACCTGCTTCCCCATTGCACAAGCCTCACACACTTTGTCTTCCTTGAACTTAATGTTAGGGAAACCTATCACTAGGTCCTTGGAGACTAGTTTGTTGAGTTGATTTAGACTTGCATGTCCAAGTTTTTTGTGCCAGAGGAGGGGATCACTGTCCAACACACTCAAACACGTTAATTCATTTTCTGATAGTGTGGATAGGTCTATGATATAAATATTATTCACTTTTTTTCCTGCAAAACAATCTTGTCAGTGATAAGATTAATCACAAAATATTTTGTAGAATTGAATGCAACCAGGTTACCTCTGGCACATAGTTGTGAAACCTGATCAGGCTATATTTCAAGACATCTATCAAGTACACGTTCTCAATGGAACGTGTGTCATCCTTACTTACCTTTACAACCCTAATAATTTCACCTTTCTTCCCATTTCCAAAGGAGACATTTCCTCCTTTGAGGTTTTCAAGTGAAAGGAACTGTTCCTTGTTCCCTGTCATGTGTTTTGACCAGCCACTATCAAAGTACCATATTTGGCTGCCTCCTTTCATTTGAACCTACAAAAGAAAATCATGGGTTAGTCTTAGGGACCCAAACTAGTTTGGGTCCTTTTCTATGAGAAACATAATGAATTAAGCTTTTTCTGGCCCAATTTGGCAGCCAATTTTTCTTTCGAACAAAACTTTCATTCTTTTGACTGGCCTGCCTTTTTGCATTGCATTCAATTTTGTAGTGACAAGTCTTACCATAGTGGGTGCATATTTTGTTCTCAGGAAGTGTGAGGTACTTGCTTTTGGGATCCCAAGCAGTTGACTTCCAAAGCCAAGTCCTTTTTTGTTGCTACTGTGATTTTCTTGAAGCAATGTTAAGGCATCAGAAGATTTATTCCATTTGCATGTTCGATCCAATTCATGTTTGACCTTTCCAAGTTCCTCTTTTAGACTCTTATCTGCTCATCTTTATTGTACAACTTATACTTTAGTCTGCCTATATTTTCTTCTAACATGAGTTGAGAGTTGTCAGCTATCTTCTTGCTAGTTCCTAATTTCAGTTTTAAATTTTCAGAACTCTAGGACCTTAGTTTCAAGTGGATGAACCTGGTTCTTCAAGGCAGTGTTTTCATCTACAGATTCACTTACTCTGAGGTCCAGGTTCTTACAATATGCTTTTAACATTACACACTCCTTAGACATCTGTTCTTTTTCTTTATTTATTTCTTCAGAATCGTCCATGAAGTCGAGTAACAATTCAGAGAGTTTTTCTTTAGATAGGAACTTAATCTTGTTTTTCAGATGAGATATACTTACCTCTGGTTCTTCGCATGATTCCACATCTGATTCACTAATTTCCATAGGCGTTTGTTCATCTCCATCTTCATCTTCTGATTCTTCATCTGAGCTTTCTCCCCAAGCAGCAACCATAGCTTTCGTTGTGTTTTTCTTAGGATGAACCAATTCCTTCTTCCGGTTCCTTTGCTCAGATATTTCCCTTTTCCATTCCACTTCCCTCTGAGGACAGTTCTTGATGTGATGATCAGTTTTTTCACATTTGTAGCATCCCTCGTTGGTGGGATTTTCTGGAGCCTTCGCCTTGTTGTAGTTTCCACCTCTTGAGATGCCCTTTTCTCAAATGAGAAAATTTCTGAATTCCTTAGTGATCATGGCCATCTCATCTTCTTCCAGATCTTCTCCCTTAGCGATTCTCAATGCCAGGCTTCTTTCCTTCTTGGGAGCATCCATCTTCATTGTATGCCTTCTAAGTTCGTAAGTAGTGAGATTTCCAATTAGCTCATCCAACCTGAGAGTTGCCATGTTCTTGGATTCCTGAATAGCAGTGATCTTACTTTCCCAAGAGATTGGCAAAACCCTTGTCAGAATTTTCTCAACCCTATCTTCTTCAAGAATCACCCTTCCAAGAGACTTGAGTTTATTGGTCAGTGTAGTGAACTTTGTATACATCTCTTGGATGGTCTCTCCTTCTTTCATGGTGAAATTCTCATATTGAGGATATAGTAGAGTTCCTCTTGACCTTTTTACTTGAGGTATTCCTTCATGAGCCACTTGCAACATATCCCAAATTTCTTTGGCAGTGGTGCAGCTTTGAATTCTACTATACTCGTCTGGACCAAGTCCACACACTAGCCACTTCTTGGCCTTTGCATTCTTCTCCCATTTTCTTAATTCTTCAGCAATGCAATCAGCTCTTGTCTTTGGCACGTCTACTCCTTCAGAAGTCTTTTTCATGGTAGCCAAAGGACCATCAGTGACTATATCCCATAATTCATAGTCTTCCCCAATTAAGTGATCCTTCATTCTGTTCTTCCACCAGGAGTAGTATTGGCCATTGAAGAGTGGTGGCCTAGCAGTTTATTATCCTTCTCAGTTCCCAGGTGGTGCACTCATCTTAATATTTTCCTAAGGTGTTAGCCTCTTCAAGGATAACCTACTCTGATACCAATTGATGTTCTAAACGTTAATACCACACAAAAGGGGGGTGATTTGTGTGGTGTCCAATTTTCACGTGCACTAGTTATAGAAGGACCAGGTTCTTCTATGTGTTCCAACTCCTACAATTTGCGGAATAATAATTGCATAAATAAAACAATACAACAATTTTACGTGAAAAACACCTGGCTCAAAAGGTGAAAAACCACTACCTACTTCCCAGTAGGATTTCCCCAAACTCTTCACTAAGTCAATGAGTCAAACAACATTAACAAAATAAACTCTTTTGTAAACCTAAGGACTAACTCTAATCCCCATGTGGCAAACTAGCCTCTAGCTATTTGCGACAAGCTCGAAGTTAACTCTAACTTGAATACTCAGTACCTATTACAATTGCTTATAGATAAAGCTGAAAGATATAATTTGTAATCGCCTACTGAAATAAACTAGACTAAAAGATAACAGATGGAACTGGTTCTTCTAGCTGGTTCAAGTAACTTTTTAGTCGCACAGGAATTCTCACTCGAACTGCTTGCAAAATTGCTTTGGTAATTTGTCTCTCAATTCTTGTTTCACTTCTATGTTTGTGCACACCTGTTCAATAAGAACACTTGACAATCTATAAGATTAGTAGTCGAGGAGATATACTAGAGTTCTGATGCAACTCTTCCTTGGTGGAAGAGTTCTAGTTGATCTCAACTCCCCAGATCCTCTTCTATCTTGATTATGTCCTTACTGAATAAGAAGTCCATCTTCCTATCAATTTGCAACATTTTCAATCAGGAGATATCTCTTCAGATCACTGATTGTGTTTATCTCCTGTGTGTGATCTCCTCACGTGCCATTAACTTTGCGTGTCTATGTCTCCAGTGATGGAACTGGTTCAACTCTGAGTTCATTTGTCAATTTTCAAAACCATTCAGCTTCTTGACCCAACAATAGCCACATAAGTGAAGAAGGGCTGGTGTATATCTTAGTTGGATGTCAATAATGCTTTCCTCCATGGAGATCTTAAGGAGGAAGTATATATGCAGACTCCACCTGGACTTGTTGTGGACAGACCTGAGCTGGTTTGTAAACTCAACAAATCTATCTATGGTTTGAAACAGGCTAGCAAGCAGTGGTATGCAAAGCTGACTGAGGCCCTATGCTCAAAAGGATACACACATTCCATGAATTATTATTCACTGTTCTATATAAAAAAATGGACGATCTTTGGTATATGTTGCAGTATATGTGGATGACGTGTTACTCACTAGAACTGATCAGGAAGAAATCACACAATTGAAAGACTTCTTACATGAACAGTTTAAGATCAACGATCTAGGACAACTACACTATTTTCTAGGACTAGAGGTGATGTATAAAGGTGATGGTGTAATAGTGTCTCAAAGGAAGTTTGTGCTGGACATGTTAAAAGAGTATGACTGCCTAGATGATAAACCTTGCTCTTCACCTTTGGATCCCATAGCGAAGCTAAAATCTAAAGAAGACACTATTTTGCAGGATCCTACATATTACAGAAAGCTAGTGGGGAAGTTAAACTTCCTAACTAACACTAGGCTGGATATTGCATACAGTGTTCAACACTTGAGTCAGTTCATGCAAGAACCTAGGGAACCTCATTTGAAGGTAGCCTTCCATCTACTTAGATACTTGAAGAGTGATCCCGCTCTGGGAATTTTTATGTCCAAGGATACATATTATATAGTCAGAGCATACTGTGATTCTGATTGAGCAAGTTGTCCAGATTCTAGAAGATCTATCATAGGCTATTTGGTAATCTTAGGAAACAGTCTTGTTAGTTGGAAGTACAAGAAGAAGGAGACTATATCATTATCTTCAGTAGAAGTAGAGTACACGACTTTGAAAAAAGTAGTGGGAGAACTGGTATGGTTAAGCAGACTGTTCGAAAAACTGGACATTCCCTTTTCAATGCTCATATCAGTGTTCTGCGACAGTCAATCTGCACTTCACATTGCAAAAAATCCAGTCTTTCACGAGAGAACCAAACATATAAAAGTAAATTGTCATTTTGTGCGCGATCAACTACAAGTAGGATTAGTCTCACTTCATCACATTGGCACAGATAGTCAACTGGCAGATATTTTGCTAAGGCCTTAACTGCAATCAAGCACAGCACCACAATGGGCAAGTTGGCTATGTTTGCAACACTTCCAACTTTGTGGGGGGGGGGGTGTTAAGATTAATTATTATTTTCCATTCTGTCCATGTAATTGGTTAGTTCGTTCATTACACTAATTAGCTAGTTAGTTAGTTGTTAAAACTCAGTTAGTTGACAGTTAGTTGACAGCTGTCATTAGTTAGTTAGCTTAGTGAATTTGAGTGCTTGCTCCTGTATATAGTGGGAGGTATTGTACTGATTCATTTTAATTTTGAGTTAGTGGAGTAAGGATTCCTTTCCCTCTTCTAGAAGCTTCTCTCCCATGCCTTCTCCTTCTTCCTCCTCGAGCTTAATCGAGCTCGAAGCATCGGGCATCCGCCATTGACGCAGCTTCACTCGAAGTCAGTTTGGAATTGCGGTCACTGTTCCATTGCTGAATTTGACAGTTATATCTTTCACCTATCTTCGTTGTTTGCAATAAATACCACTTTTTGATTCAGGGCTCGTCTTTTCTAAGGCACAATCATTTGATTTCATAACAAAAGGTTTTCCGTCTCACTTTATTGAGCTAATTTATGTTCATAGAAATCGCCTTCTCTTCCGCAGTGTTTTATGCTGTCATTTTTTTCATTTTCTGGGCACGTTCATCCGGACCTATATAGTCGATTCTTCAAGTTGAATATCATGAGGCTCTACTCATATTGGCAAAGTTAAGAATTTTGCTTCAAGATTTTATATATATAGCAATTAATATTTGACCTATCACACAATATAATTCTTCACCAAAGAATGTTCAACTGACCACTCTTCCTTGGTTGTAGCTGAAGCAGTGCGGAGTTTGAGCGCCGAATTTCGGCAGAACAGAGTAAATTTTGCTCAAAAAGTTTATTTGTGTTAAAAACCTCACTAAATATGAACAAATATTAAATGAAGACGGCCATTTGTGTAATAATCCAATATTAAATTTGGAACCCACTTATTAGCATTTAAAATTGTCATTCCAAAACGTTGAATGTTGCTTCACCTCTGAGCTCACGCCCTGTCTACTCAAGAAGTCACGTCTAATAGTCTAATACCCTAGAAAAAGATGATCTGCTGGTGCAATTGTTCAATATAGGCTAGGTGAATAAATACACACGTAAATTAGGCATATATTGAACCGCCTGCTTACCCCTAGATAAATTACGTTGACTTTGCTTACAAATTCTCATGCTTGAATGATTTCCATGTGACTGCTACCGTTTGTGATGGCGAGATAATCTGATATCCCACATTTACAACTCATTTTTATGTAGCTTATTCTCAATTCCTGATCATTATCAGAATTAAACAATTATATAAAATCCTCCCTCCTGCCAATTTTGATCTCTATAAATACATTCACATATTACCTCTATTCCCAACTCACAATTCAACACATTTTCCAAACACAATTAGCAGAAGAAATGGAGGTGTACTCGACTTGCAAAAGCTTGAAGTTGCCCCTTTTGGCATTTGTTTTATTCATTTCGCTAACTCAGCCTGCCGCCACAGCTGCCAAAGTCTCTCGGCCAGCCTACACAAACTTCGTCAAAACCAAATGCAACATCACCACATACCCTCCACTTTGCCTGAAAACACTAATTCCCTACGCTTCTTCAGTGAAAATCAATTCCACAAGGCTATGCAAAGCAGCCCTTAACGTAGCCATAAATGGCGTGCGCAGCGCCACTGTTGCTGTCTCGGAACTGAAAAAGAAAAAGGGTATAACCAAAATTGAAGCCGCCGCTATTAAAGACTGTTTTGAAGATGTCAAGGATGCTGTATACGAACTCAAACTGGCTGTTGACGCAATGCGACATTTGAGTGATAAAGATAAAGAATTTCAGTTGGCTAATGCCAAGACATATGCAAGTGCTGTAATAACAGACGCAGATTCATGCACTGAAGGTTTCTCAGACCGAAAGGTAAATCCAGCTGTCAAGAAAATCGTAAATAGTTGCATGGCAAATATCACCAAACTTGCTAGCAATGCGCTAGCACTCATTAACCATCTTTATTAAAAGTTTATGTTATTGGATCCGTGGAAGGATTCAACTCTGATTTTATTGGAATTAATGCACATGAGTTTCTGCTTACAATATTCTGGATTTGGAATCTTGTTTAATCTCTGTTTTAAGACACCATTATAAATATAGTTAATCACATGAATCCATTTTCTTGATTCAGCTTCTGGTCCATGTATTCTTCGCTATTACACTATTCTATAGAATTTTTTTGTATTTGACCTGTATATAAAATTGAGCTAGCGAATGATACTGGAGAGGAGCCGAATTCCTTTACTTTCTTATATTACCTAGAACATGAAAAATGTCAGAAATATGGAAATCCTTTTGTTATTCTTTTGGAATTGAAGGAATAGCTAGGAAGTCCTAAATAACACGAGGAAAATATCCTAATAGTTTTGTGGTAACAACATTAGTTTCAGTACTTTTCCAGTTTTATATCTAACAGTAGCTTTTAGTTACCCGCTAGATGAAGGTGAAGAAAGTTAAGGACGAAGCTTGTTATCTGCAGCGGCGGCCCAACGGTAAAGATGTTAAAGCAGCTTTAGGCCCCTAGTTTTTGGGGCTCCGGGTTTTCCTAGCAAGTGTATATGTTATTTTACTTTTAAAGAATATTAAGTGTTTTAAATGAAAAAAAGTATAAATTTTCATAGTAAAAAAAGATTGAACCAATGAGTATAAATTGAGAAAGGGAGTCTCCTGGGAGTCACTCCCTAGACCATAAATTGAGAAAGAATTTGATTATTTATAACTCAAAAAATGATTGAGAGTTTAATACAATCCCAAAAAGAACCCATGATTAATTCTTTACGAACAATAAATTAAAAATTCGAAATTAGAAAGTATGTCTCAAGAGCAGTGTTTTAAAAGACGTGAGCGCAAGGCAAGACGTTTTACATATGCCTCAGCGAGGCATAAGCCCCGAAGCATGGGACGTAAGCCCCATGGGTATTTAATTTTTAATATTTATAAAATAATATAATAAAGTAAATATTTATAAACAGATAAAATTATATAAAAATTAAAGGAAATATATATATATATATATATATATATATATATATATGTGTGTGTGTGTGTGTGTGTGTGTGTGTGTGTGTGTGTGTCAAAAAACTAGTCGAAACAATATATTATACGCTACTTACGAGTACGAGTAACTTGAGTCAAAAAGAATAAAGTTTCCTTACATGGAGGAACAAAAAAGATTACTAACCAGCAATTTGAACTTTGAACTTACTGCTATGAAGGGGAATGTAGTTCTCTTTGTATTTGTAAATAAAAAATTGAACAGTCGTTGCTTTTAGGAGATATTAGCAGACCAGCGGACATGATAAAGAATTGGGAAAGACCGTAAACTACGGTTTCAATCAGTAAAAAGGTCTTGACTTTTAAATTTAATACATTTTAGTTCCTTTTTAAAACTTTTCAGTAATTACAAGTTGACTTTTAAGAATTTGGGTATTATATTATTTTAATTTGAAACAATCTATGGGGCTTACGCCTTACTACAAAAACGGGCCTCAAACATCCGGGCATACGCATTGAACGCCTGTGATGACCCGATAGGTCATCTAGAGTTTTAGAATCTAATTTCGTGTTTAGAAGACTCTACTAGTTTCTTTTAGCCTTCCTCGATTTGCATGCGCAGTCCAAGTATTTTTTCGGAAGGCTTTTATGTTAAAAACTGATAAAATGCGAAATTTTACCTTAAAAATATATTTGAGTTGACTTCGGTCAACGTTTTGAGCAAACAGATCCGGATCTATGTTTTGACGGTCCTGGTGGGTCCGTATCGTAATTTTGGACCTAGGCATATGCTTGGAATCGAATTCGGAGGTCCCTAGCTCGAGTTATTATTTTTTGTTGAATGTTTGAAAGTTTAATGATTTTTAAGAATCGAGTGATGTTTGGTCTTGTTGATACCGGGTCCGTGTGTTAGTTCCAGATCCCGTACATGTCCACTTTATTATTTATGACTTGTCTGCCAAATTTGGTGTGAAACGGAGTTGGTTTGGCGTGATTCGGATGTTTGGTTGTGAAAATAGAAGTTTGATGTTTTCATGAAAATTTCCTTTGATTTTGTGTCGATTCATAGTTCTAGGTGTTATTTTGCTGTTTTGATCGCGCGAGCGAGTTCGTATGAGATTTTTGGACTTGTGTGCATAATTGGTTTGGAGCCTCAAGGGCTCCGGTGAATTTCGGATAGGCTACAGATGGTTTTGAACTTAGAAAAATCTGGTTTTCCTCCTTTTCAACTGTCACTGGTTTCCTACTTTGCATTGGCGAAGGTAGTCTCGCAAATGCAAAGAGTGAACTGGTGCCCTAAGCCTTTTCGGAATAGAATGCTTCTTTGACAGAGCTTCAAGCAAGAAGGAGGAAGGCCCTCTTTTCGCCAATGGATTTTTTTAGTCGGAATAAGCGAGCTTATGTTGATGCGGAATAAGCTATTTTTCCCCTGTTTCCATGGAAAGGTTTCGAAGGAATGGGTGGAAATTGTTTTTCGCGAACGCGAAGGCTGGGCCACAAACGCAGAGCAATGAGGGCATTACCCTTCGCGAACCCGACCAGCCTCTTGCGAACGCGTAAGCATGGGACCTGGGGAGGGGAATTGACCTATACTCTTCGCGAACGCGGTACATGGCTTGCAAACGCATAAACTGATGGGTATAAGCCTTCACGATCGCGACAGGCCCTTCGTTAACGTGAAAAAGGCCTGACGCCAGTGACTTAAAACATACCAAAAAACGAGATTTTTGATAAGTGGGAATTTTGACTACTTATTAGCGCCTTTTAGCTTTTGTTTTAGTCCACGCATATTTAATTGTATTTTCGAAAACTGATGAAATATGCTTAATTGCAGGAGTATTGGAAAATGAGCCGCAACGATGAAATCCAACTTAAGAAGGAATGATCTGAACAGGGAATAAAATTCAGGCACTGAAGCTCAAGTGCAGACCACACATATTTATCTGCGACCGCAAAATGCGAAGGAAAATCAACAGAGTCCGAGTGCAAAGTGCGGACCGCATAATTATTATGCGGCCGCAGAAGCTACGCAAGATCCAAAGTACAGAGAGTCTCATTTCAGCTCAACAAGTAATGCGGACCACACAATAATTGTGTGGCCGCAAAAATCAGCTATGCGACCGCACTTAGGAAATGTGCGGTCCGTAGAAGAGCCCTGTGCGGCCGCACTCAGAATTGTGCTGACCGCATAACACGATAGATGCGGCCGTAATCCAGAATTGTGCGGCCGCAGAGTCAATTCCTGTCAAGAACTGAAGAGAAGTGCGGACCGCACATAGAATTGTGCGGCCACAGAATCTCCGAAAAGACATTTTTGTCCGAAAATTCCAGCTTTTGTATAAATAAACTACTTTCACGAATTAGGTCAAGTTTTGAATATTGAAAGTTCTGTAGTCGTTTTTCTTTACCCCTATAGGAAACTTTAGCTTATTTTGGTGATTTAACATTGGACTTTGATCTTTTAATCTTGTAATATGAGTTTTATCATCTTTTCTTCTGTATTTTCTTCTTTACCCAATATGAGTGTGTAAACCTAATGGGTGTTTAATTTAGGGCTTGTTTATGGTTGGGTGTTTATTATTTAGCCTTGTTTTGCTTTTAATTGTAGAATTAACGGTTGAAAATATTAGTTCATGCCTATTTGACTTGGTCTCTTCTTGAGAAAGAGAAACATAGTCTAGAAAACTTGGCTAACAAGAATTTGGGATAAAATCAATAGATTGATAGTCCCAATTAAAAGGTTGAACCTAGAGATAGTAAAACCCGACTTGAGCATTTTATCAACTCTTTTGTTCATTACATTTGGACTTGAGAAAGCCAAATTGGGAAAAATCACTCTCTTACCGATAGGTATTGAGTTGGTACTTATGTGTTGATGGCTATAACACACCCCAACCAACCAAACAAACATTAATGTTAACCCGTTAGGGAAACACCTAGGTGAAGGTCATAGCCCAATGCCTTTTTAAATATTTGAAAAAAAACCAAAAACAATATTCTCTAGTTTTATATCTTAGAATTGTAACCCTTAGCGTAATTTTAGAAGTACAAACAAAATAATATTTGTGGAAGTGCAATCTAGATACTTCACGTGCTCTATCCAAATATATACTACTAATTCCCCTTTCAGATCCCTGTGGATTCGATCCCAACTCCTTGTTATGTATTATTATTGCATTCGACCGTTTCATAACCTCAAATAGAGGTGTCACTTGGACGAGGTCAATTTTTGGCGCCATTGCCGGGGAGATAAAAATTGATATAGCTATATATTTTGTTTTTTTGTGCGAGTTGTCTTCTTTTCCTTCCGTGTTACTAATCTTTTTGGTGAAACAAGTGTAGGTGAAACAATAGCTATCAACAACAATGATCCTCTCGGAAACATGTCATTGGGGGATGTGGACGTATAATGGCCAAGTTGAGGAGGTTCCACTTGAACCTCAAGCAAATAGACGAGGCCAGCCGCCTCAAGACAACATTCCCGTTCCACCCCCACCTCCACCAAGAGCGTCTCTACATCGGGTGTTGCCGAATGAAGGCTATGCAAGTGCCATAGTCCCGCCCCGCATTAGGGCGGGCAACTTTCAAATCACAAATGTTATGCTCACACTGCTAGAGAAACGAGGATTCCTCACCGAGGCTCCGAGTCAAAACGCGTACAAACAATTTAAGGGGTTTGTGGATACTTGCTGGGGGAATAAACAGGCAAACGTCTTTAAGGATATTTTAAGGTTGAGGCTATTTCCTTTATCTCTTTGGGGGAAAGCCTTGGATTGGTTAGAAAGGTTGCCAAACCATTCCATCCGTACATGGGATGAATTGGGGAGAAATTTATTTCCAAGTTCTTTTCTCCCAGGCATATAGCTACTCTTAGAGACGAGATTCTAGCATTCAAACAAGAACCTAATGAGCCTTTGCATGAGATATGGGAGAGTTACCGAACTATGGTGAAAGAGTGCCCAAACAATGACATGACGGAGTCTATGATTCAACAAACTTTCTATAGGGGGATCAATACTACCAATCAATGCGTGGTCAACGAACTTGCCGGTGGAAATTCATGACAATGCCATATGCGAAAGCTTGTGAGATCTTAGATGAAATGGCGGAAACTTCATCGGCATGACAAAGTAGAGAAAATGTTCCTCAAGGTGATCCAAACATGATTCAACATAAATAATTGCATGATCATGGGCAAGCAATTGCCGAGTTGACCACCACAATGAATCAATTAGTAAAGGCTCGACTTAAACAAGTGCAAGGTCCTAAGCAAGTCAATGCAATGGCGGGAGTTAATATGATGGTAATCAAGAGAAGGAAAAAGGGTCCTCAAGTGCAAAACTATGCGGAACATTATGTGCAAGAAGATAATGGGCTTGATCAAGATGAATCTTACAATGAACAAGAGGAGGAAGTACAATATGTGAACAACTTCCAAGGGCGAAGAAACAACTCTCAAGGCCTGAATCAACAATAATGGAAACCTCATGGTAATCAAAGGAATTGGAATTCTAGCAACCAAGGTAATTGGAATGGTGGTAACAACCAAGGGAATTGGAACAATAAAAACAATTAAGGAAACTGGAATGGTAAAAATAACCAAGGCAATTGGAGTGGCAATAGTTAAGGATATTGTAGAGGAAACAACCAAGGGGGATGGAACAATAACCAAGGAAATTAGGGTCGTGCTTTCAAAGGCCCACGATGTATCAACAACCGAGCAATCCGCCTCCTTATCCTTCCCGTGGTCCAAGCTCTTCCAACAATGAGATGGGGAAAATTAAAAACATTTTCAAACAAATGATTGAGAAGAATGCCGACTCTGATGCTCAACTAGCCGCTCACAACACCTCAATTCGAAATTTGGAAGTTAAATTAGGGCAAATCTCGCAAGCTTTAAACACTCGTCCTAAGGGGTCACTACCAAGTGACACGGTGATAAACCCAAATGGGGGGGGG
>ML262022.1:50917-89037 GCA_005239495.1 Nicotiana undulata
ACACGGGACATGACATGGTCGTTACTACAAGGAGTGGAAAAGGTGGTGAAGCACCCACCTCGAGTCAAAGGAAAATTGTGGATGATGAGTAAGTGATACAAGACAATGAGATCCCGAACAATGTGGTGCAATCAAATGATGAAGTACGAATTGATATTGATGACAATGTGGAGGGAGCACATTGTTGACATACCTGAACCAGTAGTGCCAAAGGCTAAGGCACCAATGTCAAGGCCTCCTCCTCCATACCCTCGAAGGCTTGCCAAGATAAATGGCTAGAATCAATTCAAAAAGTTCATTGACATGATGAAGAGTATATCTATTAATGTGCTATTGGTTGAGGATTTGGAGAAAACGCCCGGTTATGAAAAGTTCATAAAGGACTTGGTGATAAAGAAGCGGTCGATGAATTGTGAAACTATAAAGATGCTCATTTCAAGTGATTATGGTAATCTGCGTCGTGTCACGGCGTTAAATCAGGCTTTCTTTAGAGGCAACCCATGTTTCTTTTTCTTTTTCTTTTTCTTTAGATAGGTCTTGTTTTGCGCTAATTGGTTTTGAAGTATGTTGCCGGAATGAGTGTACTTTGCAGGAACGTTTCTCAGGAAAAATGGCTAAGTGTGAAAAAAGTGCGGACCGCACATTTATTGTGCGGAGCGGACAATTTTGAAGGCGAAAACAGAAAATGATCTACGGCCGCACAATTCTTGGTGCGGTCGTACAATTGGAGATCAGAAATTGCAAACTCTCTGAAGTTTTGCATGTCAGAGAAATGGCAAAAGTGCAGCCACACAAGGAAATGTGCGGTACACAACAAAATCTACGGCCGCACTAAAAAATGTGCGGACCACAGATCAACATCGGGTAAATAGGTAAAGGAGAGAGGACCAAACATAAAATTGTGTGGATGTACTCATCTCTTGAGTCCTTTCCTTAACCGGCCAACTATGAATAGTTCCTCCTCACCACTATTCAAACTTTACAATCTGTGAACATTTAAAACTAAAGCAAGCACAGTGCACTCAACTGATTCAAGCATTCACACTCATTTCATCATCTTTGATTCTTCCTTGCATCACTACATTATTGGTATGATTCAATTCATCTTTAAATTTTTCAAATTTCATAATCTTGTTCATAATTAGTTTAGTTATTTTTAGGTTTAATGTCAAAATTCATCATTATGTGAGCCTAAAATTGTGTGGGTAACTTCCTATTTGCTAATCGGGGGATGGGTAAACTGTGTAACATGTCTAAATCGCCAATACTATGTCTAAATTGTTCGTGAATTGAAAAGCCCTAAATTGACTAGCATTTGTTTTGAATTGTGCGACCGAACAAGGAATTGTGTGGTCCGTAGATCATTAGGCTAGGTCAAACGTTGTGAAATGATTGTGCGGACCACATTCAAAATTGTGCGGACCGCAAAAATTGAACCACGACCGCAGAAAAGTGATTGCGGCCGTAGATCGAGCAATTCTCTGACTTAAGAGAGTTATAATTTTTGAGCTTGCATTATGCAGCCACATTCGATATTTTGCGGACCCCAGAACCAACACTGCGTCCGCACTTCCAAAATTGTGCGGTCCGCATGAGCTCATCTGCGGCCGCACATAAAAATGTGCAGACCGCACTTCCCCAATATCACGCCCCAAAATCGAGGGGCGCGACCGGCGCCTAACCGAGTAACCTGGTCAAGCAAGCCTGATTAGCCTTTCCTACCCGACTCATTTCTCCCCGTGTTTATAGCATACATTATTTACAATAGTTAGCAAGAGATAAATCAAAAGCATATACTCATAACATTAAGTCCATTTTTCCCTTTCACCGTTACCAACATTGGATCTTCCAAAACATACATACTAATTACATTATTCACGATATGGAATCACGATTACGATTAAATCCAACAACTACCCAAAATATACATATACATAACCCACATAAGTGTCTACAGAGCCTAAAAACAAGGAAGATGGACATAGACTTGCCGGCGACAAGGCCCCGACTATACCTCAAAAGGAAAAACATATACAAAATGAGCAACATATATACACACGGCCCCGAGAGGAAATGGGGCTCACCAGAACTGCTGAAGGAAGGAGGAGAGGACACCACTAACGACGATCAGAGCTGCCAGCTACTGAGCCACCTACATCCATAAGAAGATGTAGCGCCCCCGGCAAAAGGGACGTTATTACCATTAAATAGTACTAGTATGTATGAACAAACCTACTCTAGATAGGATAAACATCAACAGATAATGATACAAATAGAGACATCATATAACAAATCACCGAAGTAGGGGAAAACACAAATAAGAGTCACCGTATTTCTTCTTCCGTTTTGCCATCTTTTGGTATGATCTTTTAAGTGCAAGTGTTATTATTATTATCACCATACAACCGTGTCGTCGTCACACGGAGTCCGGTCTCGGCCCGACCGGCTAAGCCATCCTAGGTGAGGCACTCACAACATCATAACTCATATCATCACCGTGGAATTTTCACACGGAGTCCAGTATCTCACCGGCTGGATCCGATATCTCACCGGTAGAATCATCTCAACTGAATGTCTCCATGTGTATGGCATGGAGTCCGATCCCGGCTCGATCGGCTAGGCCATCTCACCCTAGGACATCACCCATCATTTCTTTGTTCTTTTAGTTCACTTTTATCATTTTCCATCTTTTGATTCATATTCATATCATTTCAATCCTTTGGTTCATATTTCACATCAATTCGATCCTTAGATTCATATTTCACATCAATTCAATCATTTGATTCACATTTCATATCACTTCAATCTTTCACATCTACCACAACCACCACATAAGAGGATTTGCACACATAGTAAGAGAAAGAGCATAATGATCACAATTCATACACGCATAATGATAGGGTAGTACCATAGAACGACATAAAAGCAAGAATTTCCCAACTTGACATATAAGGCACATAAATTCCATAGAGAATCATACCCGAAAACTGAACACCAATAGGTTTATCGTATGAAGATTAGAGTTAGACATACATAACTCGATTTGGGATTTTTCCTTAGATTTCTACCACAATACACCAGACCTTCTAGCACCTTCAATCTAATTCACAATGTGACACAGTTGAGCTTAGAAATAGGATTAATGATCATGACTTGAACTTACTTGAGCATTCCATCAAACACTAGGTGTTCCTTTAGATTAAATGGTCTCTTTTTAGTGAAAGCTTACTCTAACCCATTTCCCTTTACTAGATTATGGCTAGTAGGTTACATGCATGCAAGATTCCTACCCCCATCTTCATAAAGTCACATAGCCATGTTTCATTTTAACAAAAATCTTGAAATTAAGGTTGGTGTGGTAGAAGAATACCACTTAGATTGAAGAAATTTGTGTCCTACTTGATTAGTTCCAAGCTTGAGTGATGAAGGAGGATCACTTTGTGGGAATTGGGACCTTCTCTCTAGAACCCTCTTTTTTATCACTCTAAATTATCAGAAAATAAGCTTAAAATAATGAGGGATGGGTTTTATATAGGTATGGGGTTGGTCTATAAAGATAGAAAAAGGATAGTCCAACATTTCGGACGGGGCCACAGACCTGGCTAACGCCTGGTCTGGTCTGGCTTTATCCTGGAGTCGCCTGGCTAACGCCTGGTCTGGCCTGACTTTATCCGGGCTTTATCTAGCTAAATCCTGGTCTGACCTAGCTTTATCCTGGATTTATCTACCTAAAGGCTGGTCTAGCTGCGATGAACAATTTCAACTCCCCAGTGCATCGCTTGACTCGAAACTCCGGAAGCACAATGTATTACCTACCTGGACACCACAAATCCTTAAATTACATAGTGAAGTTTTCCGGGGCCTTACATTCTCCCCCACTTAGGATCATTCGTCCCCGAATGAGGATCAAGGATTCACTAAGTTTTGAATATACTATATGCCAACCCCCAAATTTAACCAACTCCCAATCTTTCTAAAACATTTGCTAGAGTTTCCTTTGTAATTAGACCTATCCACCTGTCAGATAGCCCCCGAAACACACTTCAACGAGTTCCACATAATTCAGTTACTTTCAACGAATTTCCACATAATTCAGTTAACAGCATAACACATAACTGTAGTACAAATTAAGGATTTATAAGAGAACGGGGGATTAGGGGAGTGGGGTGGCTCCACACAATATGACATGTAATGCAATTATTTAGAGACAATAAACTTCATAAACGACTACCTAACTTATTCAAACAAATGGGGGTACTTATTTTTCATTTCATTCTCCGTTTCCCATGTGGCTTACTCGACTTGTTGATTCCGCCATAACACCTTAACCGAAGCAATTTCCTTATTTCTCAATTTACGAACTTGCCTATCCAGAATAGCAACCAGAACTTCTTCATACGACAACTCTTCATTAACTTCAACGGTTTCAACCGGCACGATGGCAGACGGGTCTGCACAAATGACATTTCAAGGGGAAACTTTAGCCTATATGCCACCTGTTATATCCTTTGAGTGATCCTATACGACCCGACATACCTTGGGCTCAATTTTCCTTTCTTTCCAAACCACATGACCCCCTTAATGGAAGATACCTTTAAGAATACCCAATCATCTACTTGGAACTCCAAATCCCTGCGACGAACGTCCGAATAGTATTTTTGACGGCTCTGAGCAGTTTTCAACCACTCCTTTATGATTCTAACCCTCTCCATGGCTTGGTGCACAAGATCCGGTCCCAACAGTTTGGCCTCTCCAACCTCGAACCACCCAATCGGAGACCTACACCTCCTCCCGTACAAAGCCTTAAATGGGGCCATCTAAATGCTGGCGTGGAAACTGTTGTTGTAAGAGAATTCTATAAGTGGACAATGATCATCCCAACTACCTTTAAAATCAAGAACACAAGCTCGCAACATGTTCTCAAGTGTCTAGATAGTCCGTTCTGCTTGTCCATCAGTCTGCGGGTGGAAGGTTGTGCTGAGATTTACCTGCATTCCCAAACCTTGCTGAAATTTCTTCCAAAAGTTAGCTGTGAATTGGGCCCCTCGATCCGAGATAATGGAAACTGGAGTTCCATGGAGCTTAACTATTTCTTTGATATACAACTGAGCATATTGTTCTGCAGTGTCGGTGGACTTGACATGCAAGAAATGTGCTGACTTCGTGAGTCGATCTACTATCACCCAAATCGAGTCGAACTTGCGCGGAGTGCGGGGTAACCCTACCACAAAATCGATATTAATCATCTCTCATTTCCACATTGGTATTTCTATAAGTTGCGCCAACCCACTGGGCCTCTGATGTTCGGCCTTCACTTGTTGACAGTTCTGGCACTTAGCCACAAAGTCCGCCACACCCATCTTCATGCTATTCAACCAATAAACTTCCTTGAGATCATGATACATTTTCGTAGAACCTGGGTGTACGGAATATCTAGAGTTGTGAGCCTCTACCATGATCCTCTCCCAAAGGTCATCCACATCCGAAACACATACTCTCCCTTCGCATCGCAAAACACTGTCATCCTTGCTAAGTGAAAAAGTTGTGGTCTTGCGATTATGAATTGCCTCTCTTAGCCGTGCCATTGTTGGATCATTGAATTTATTTTCCTTAACTTCTGCCACAAGCAAAGATTCAGCTCCGTTATGTACCACAACATTCCCTTCGTCTGAGGCAGTAAGACAAACCCCCAGACTGGCCAACTGGTAAACCTCTCGAGCCAAAGGCCTATGACCTGCTTCTAAGTGAGCCAAACTACCCATGGATTTCCGACTAAGAGCTTCTGCCACCATATTATCCTTCCCTAGATTGTACAAGATATTCATATCATAATATTTGAGCAATTCCAACCATCTCCTCTGCCTTAAGTTTAACTCCATCTGTTTGAATAGATACTGGAGACTCTTGTGGTCTGTGAACACGTCCACATGGACCCCACAAAGATAGTGCTGCCAGATTTTCAATGCAAAGACAACTGATGCAAGCTCCAAATCATGCGTCGGATAATTCTTTTCATGATTCTTAAGCTGCCTTGAAGCATAAGCTATAACCATACCGCATTGCATTAACACACATCCAAGACCAGCCCTTAAAGCATCACAAATACACCACAAACCACTCTGTACCCTCTGGCAAAGTCAACACCGGCGCCGAAGTCAGTCTTGATTTCAATTCCTGGAAACACCTTTCTCAAGCATCAGACCACTAGAACTTGACCGCTTTCTGCGTAACCTTAGTCAATGGGGAGGCAAGAGTAGAGAATCCTTCCACGAACCTCCGATAATATCCAGCTAAACCCAAGAAGCTATGAATCTCTGTCGGGGTCGTTGGTCTAGGCCAGTCTTTCACAGCTGCGATCTTTTGGGGGTCAACCTGAATCCCTTCCCTCGAAACAACATGGCCCAAAAAGGTAACTGAGTCTAGCCAAAATTTGCATTTCGAGAACTTTGCATACAATTGGTGCTGATGAAGAGTCTGCAAAACTTCTTTGAGGTGATTAGCATGATCTTCCTGACTTCTCTAATAAACAAGGATATCGTCGATGAATACTATTACAAAAGAGTCAAGAAATGGCTTGAAGACCCGATTCATAAGGTCCATGAAAGCTGTTGGGGCGTTGGTTAGCCCAAAACACATTTCCAAGAATTCAAAGTGCCCATATCGAGTCCTGAAGACGGTCTTAGGAATATCCTGCTCCCTGATCATTAGTTGGTGATACCCGGACCGCAAATTAATTTTCGAGAAGAACCTAGCACCTTGCAATTGGTCGAACAAATCATCTATCTGAGGCAACGGGTATTTGTTTTTGATTGTGACCTTGTTGAGCTTCCGATAGTCAATACACATCCGTAGTGATCCATCTTTCTTTTTGACAAAAAGAACCGGTATGCCCCAAGGCGACACACTTGATCTAATGAAACCCTTTTCGATAAGATCCTTCAACTTCTCCTTTAATTCCCTCAATTCCGTTGGCGCCATCCTGTAGGGTGGAATAGATATTGGTTGCGTGTTTTCCAATACATCAATCCCGAAATCGATCTCTCTGTCTAGTAGAATCCCAGGAAGATCATCCGAAAAAACATCAAGGAATTCCTTCACAATAGGCACGGACTCAGGAGTAGGCACCGCAGAAGTGGTGTCTGCAAGCCGAACCAAATGGTAGATGCACCCCTTTCTGATAATTTTTTAGTCCTTAAGGTAGGAAATAAACCTACCTCTTGGCACAATATTATTCCCCTCCCAATCAATAGCTGGTTCATTAGGGAACTCAAGCCTCATAATTCTGGTCCGGCAGTCGAGTTCAGCAAAACATGAATAGAGCCAATCCATCACCATTATTACATCAAAATCAACCATCTCTAGTTCAATAAGATCGATCGTGGTATCCCGACCACACATCGTGACAACACAATTCCTATAGACTCGCCCGACCATAATAGATTCACCAACCGGAGTCGACACTAACAACGACTCATAAAGTTGTTCTGGTTCTATCCCGAAAATTGAAGCAATAAAAGGAGTAACATATGACAAGGAAGACCCGAGATCAATAAGGGCATACACATCATGATATTGAATAGTCAGAATACCTGTGACGACATCTGGGGAAGCTTCTGCACTCTGAAGACCACTCAGGGCATAGAACCGGTTGGGTCCACCCCGACCCCGTGCACCACCCCTAGTTGCACCACGCCCTGCTGGTGCTGGAGGGCCTCAGGATGGAAGGCGTGCTGATGATGTAGCAGCTAAAGAACTAGATGGCTAGGAGATGCCCCCAACCTGCTCCCTGGATAGATGAACGGCAGTCTCTCTGAATATGGCCTCTCCTCCCATACCCATAACATAATGGCATGTCAAGGTTGCAGAGCCCCGAATGCCACTTCCCACACTTAGCGCATGGGACCCTCTGCTACTGCTGGAATCTCCCTCCTGATCGACCCTGCTTGTGGAACCTCCTGCTACCTAAACCCGGCCCAAAGAGACCTCCCTGCTGATGACTGTGCCCTGATAACGAGGCACTACCTGAATATCGAGCATGATACTGGGATGGCCCTGATGACCCATCCCGAGGAACCGATCTCCCATCTTCGAATGAACTCCCAAGATTCCCCGCTGACCGGGCCCTGCTACCACCTTCTTGATCCATCCTTAGCTTCAACTTTCGAGCCTCTGTAGCCTGGGCGAATCCCACAATATTCCCACAGTTCATGTCAGAATGTAGAGCAGCTGTGGCAGCTTCATTAACAACCAGGAGACCAAGGCCCTGCACAAACCAGCGAACTCGGGCCTCCATTGTCGGCATCATATGAATAGCGTACTTGGACATGCGCACAAATTCCATATGACATTCCCACACACTTCTATTACCTTTCTTGAGGACCTCAAATTTCGATGCTCGGGTTGCCCTAATCTTGGCGGGCAAGAAATGATCTATGAAGGCATGTACAAATTCACTCCACCTCGCCGGAGGGCTCCCCTCCTCACGGGAATCCTCCTACATCTCAAACCACGAATACGCCGCCCCTTTCAGACGGTAAGATGCCAACTCTACTCCCTCTATTTCAGTAGCACGCATGACTCGGAGGATCTTGTACATCTCATCGATGAAATCCTGAGGATCAGCCTCGAGGTCAGTACATGTGAACTCTATAGGGGCTAGATGAAGAAACCGATTAATCCTGGAACCTGAGGAATCCCCTTGCCCGCTAGAGGATGTGGGGGCAACATCTGATCTCTGGGCTTGAGAGGCCACCAATTGTGTCAACATCTGAATAGCTCCCCTAAGGTCCCCATCATAAATACCGGGACCAACAACCGGGGCTGGAGGTGGATCAGGAATATCAGTGGGAGGGATTGTAGCACCCTCCGCTGAAGCAAGAATTGGAATGGTCTGGCTTGGAGTGGAGGAGTCAGGTTAATTCATGGTCGGGGAATCATCCTCACCCGCACCATCAGATTGAGAATTTATGGCCACTCATGGGGTGGCATTGGCCTCTAGGCCAAGTCGAGCTTTCTTCCTGGGTGCCATTTACTGAAAGTTGAAACAATGCACGAGTTAGAGAGAAACAACCTCACTTCTCACTCTATCGCTCGAGAATAAAAATGAAGGGTATTTTTCCTAAATGTTCAAGAAGCCCCCTAATTATAGATGTGGTCGACAACACACCGATAAGAAGGACTCTACTAGACAGGGCTCTGAGACATCCTAAGACCCTTTTAAAACCTTAGACTCTGATACCAAGTTTGTCACGCCCCAAAACCGAGGGGTGTGACCGGCGCCCAACGGAGTGACCCGGTCAAGCAAGCCTGATTAGATCTTCCAAAACACACATGCTAATTAAAATATTCACGTTATGGAATCACGATTATGATTAAATCAACCAACTACCCAAAATATATATATATACATAACCCACGTAAGTGTCTACGGAGCCTCTAAAAGTACAGAAGATGGACATAAACCTGCCGACGACAAGGACTCGACTATACCTCAAAAGGAACAACATATACAAAAGGAGAAACATATATCTTCACATGGCCCCAGGAGGAATTGGGGCTCACCAGAACTGCTGAAGGAAGGAGGAGATGGCACCACTAACGACGATCGGCACTTCCAACTACTGAGCCACCTACATCCATAAGAATATGTAGCGCTCCCGGCAAAAAGGACGTTAGTGCCATTGAATAGTACTAATATGTATGAACAAACCTATTCTAGATAGGATAAACATCAATAGACAATGATACAAATAAAGACATCATATAACAAGTCACCGTATTTCTTATCCCATTTTGCCATCTTTTGGTTAATGATCTTTTAAGTGCAAAGTGTTACTATTATTATTATCACTATACCACCATGTCGTTGTCACACGGAGTCCGGTCTCGGCCCGACCGGCTGTGACATCAAATTTTCCCCTAGAAATGTCATTTGTGCACCCGATGTTTCATGTGTCCATGTTAAAGAAAGTGATTGGAGAGCTGTCTGCCATCGTGCTGGTTGAAACTATTGAAGTTAATGAAGAGTTGTCGTATGATGAAGTTCCGGTTGCTATTCTGGATAGGCAGGTTCCTAAATTGAGAAACAAGGAAATTGCTTCGGTTAAAGTGTATGGTGGAATCAACAAGTCGAGGAAGCCACATGGGAAGCGGAGAATGAAATGAAAAAATAAGTACCCCCATTTGTTTGAATAAGTCAGGTAGTCATTTATGAAGTTGATTGTCTCTAAATAATTGCATTACATGTCATATTGTGTAGAGCCACCCCACTCCCCTAATCCCCCGTTCTCTTATGAATCTTGATTTGTACTATATTTGTGTGTTATTTTGTTAACTGAATTATGTAGAAATTCGTTGAATGTAACAGAATTATGTGGAACTCGTTGAAGTGTGTTTCGGGGGCACTCTGATAGGTGGATAGGTCTAATAACAAAGGATACTCTGGAAAAAGTTTCAGAAAGATTGGGAGTTGGTTAAATTTGGGGGTTGGCATATAGTATATTCAAAACTTAGTGAATCCTTGATCCTCATTCGGGGACGAATGATCCTAAGTGGGGGAGAATGTAAGGCCCGGAAAACTTCACTATGTAATTTAAGGCTTTGTGGTGTCAAGGTAGGTAATACATTGTGCTTCCGGAGTTTCGGGTCGAGCGATGAGCTGGGGAGTTGAAATTGTTCATCACAGCTAGACCAGGCTTTAGATAGATAAAGCCAGGATAAAGCCAGGTCAGACCAGGCTTTAGGTAGATAAAGCCTGGATAAAGCCAGGCCAGACCAGGTGTTAGCCAGGCGACGCCAGGCTAAATCCAAGCAAGACCAGGCGTTAGCCAGGCGATGCCAGGTCTGTGGCCCGGTCCAAAATGTTGGACTATCCATTTTCTATCTTTATAACCCGACCCCAGACCTATATAAAACCCATTACTCATCATTTTAAGCTTATTTTTTTGATAATTTAGAGTGAGAAAAGAGAGGGTTCTAGAGAAAAGGTCCCAATTCCCCCAAAATGTATCCTCCTTCATCACTCAAGCTTGGAACTAATCAAGTAGGACACAAATTTCTTCAATCTAAGTGGTATGCTTCTACCACACCAACCTTAATTTCCAGATTTTAGTTAAAATGAAACATGGTTAGGTGAGTTCAAGAAGACGGGGGTAGGAGTCTTGCATGCATGTAACCTACTAGCCATAATCTAGTAAACGGAAATGAGTTAGAGTAAGCTTTCACTAAAAAGAGGCCATTTAATGTAAAGGAACACCTAGTGTTTGATGGAATGCTCAAGTAAGTTCAAGTCATGATCATTAATCCTAGTTCTAAGCTCAACTGTGCCACATTGCGAATTAGATCGAAGGTTCTAGAAGGTCCGGTGAATTGTGGTAGAAATCTAAGGAAAAATCCCAAATCGAGGTATGTATGGCTAACTCTAATCTTCATAGGATAAACCTATTGGTGTTCACTTTTCGGGTATGATTCTCTTGGTTGATTCTCTATGGAATTTATGTGCCTTATATGTCAAGTTGGGAAATTCTTGCTTTTATGCCGTTCTATGTTACTACCCTATCATTATGCATGTATGAATTGTGATCATTATGCTCTTTCTCTTACTATGTATGCAAATCCTCTTATGTGGTGGTTGTGGTAGATGTGAAAGATTGAAGTGATATGAAATGTGAATCAAAGGATTGAATTGATGTGAAATATGAATCTAAGGATCGAATTGATGTGAAATATAAACCAAAGGATTGAAATGATATGAATATGAATTAAAAGAATGAAATGATATAAGATGTGAATAGAAAGATGGAAAATGATAAAAATGAACTAAAAGATCGAAGAAATGATGGGTGATGTACTAGGGTGAGATGGTCTAGCCGATCGGGCCGGGATCGGACTCCATGCCGTACACATGGAGTCATTCAGTTGAGATGATTCCTCCGGTGAGAGACCGGATCCAGCCGGTGAGATACCGGACTCTGTTTGAAAATGCCACACCTATATGCCACATGTCCTATCCTTTGAGTGACCCTATACGGCCCGACATACCTTGGGCTCAATTTTCCTTTCTTTCCAAACCGCATGACCCCCTTCATGGGAGTTACCTTTAAGAATACCCAATCATCTACTTGGAACTCCAAATCCCTGCGACGAACGTCCGAATAGGATTTCTGACGGCTTTGAGCAGTTTTCAACCATTCCTTTATGATTCTAACCCTATCCATGGCTTGGTGCACAAGATCCGGTCCGAACAGTTCGGCCTCTCCAAACTCGAACCACCCAATCGAAGACCTGCACCTCCTCCCATACAAATCCTTAAATGGGGCCATCTAAATGCTAGCGTCGAAACTGTTGTAGTAAGAAAATTCTATAAGTGGCCAATGATCATCCCAACTACCTTTAAAATCAAGCACACAAGATCGCAACATGTCCTCAAGTGTCTGGATAGTCCGTTCTGCTTGTCCATCAGTCTGCGGGTGGAAGGCTGTGCTAAGATTTACATGCGTTCCCAAACCTTGCTGAGATTTCTTCCAAAAGATAGCTGTGAATTGGGACCCTCGATCCGAGATAATGGAAACTGGAGTGCCATTGAGCCTGAATATTTCTTTGATATACAACTAAGCATATTGTTCTGCAGTGTCGGTGGACTTGACTAGCAAGAAATGTGTTGACTTCGTGGGTCGGTCTACTATCACCCAAATCGAGTCAAACTTGCGCGGAGTACGGGGTAACCCTACCAGAAAATCCATATTGATCATCTCCCATTTCCACATTGGTATTTCTATTAGCTGCGCCAACCCACTGGGCCTCTGATGTTCGGCCTTCACTTGCTGACAGTTCGGGCACTTAGCCACAAAGTCCGCCACACCCCTCTTCATGCTATTCCACCAATAAACTTCCTTGAGATCATGATACATTTTCGTAGAACCTGGGTGTATGGAATATCTAGAGTTGTGAGCCTCTTCCATGATCCTCTCCCTAAGGTCATCCACATCCGGAACACATACTCTCCCTTGGCACCGCAAAACACCGTCTTCCTTGCTAAGTGAAAAAGTTATGGTCTTGCGATTAAGAATTGCCTCTCTTAGCTGTGCCATTGATGGATCATTGAATTGCTTTTCCTTAACTTCTGTCACAAGAGAAGATTCAGCTCTGTTATGTACCACAACATTCCCTTTGTCTGAGGCCGTATGACAAATCCCCATACTCGCCAACTGGTAAACCTCTCGAGCCAAAGGCCTCTGACCTACTTCTAAGTGAGCCAAACTACCCATGGATTTCCGAATAAGTGCGTCTGCCACCACATCCGCTTCCCTGGATGGTACAAGATAATCATATCATAATCTTTGAGCAATTCCAACCATCTCCTCTGCCTTAAGTTTAACTCCTTCTGTTTGAATTGATACTGGAGACTCTTGTGGTCTGTGAACATGTCCACACGGACCCCATAAAGATAGTGCCGCCAGAGTTTCAATGCAAAGACAATTGCTGCAAGCTCCAAATCATGCATCGGATAATTCTTTTCGTGATTCTTAAGCTGCCTCGAATCATAAGCTATAAACTTACCGCCTTGCATTAACACACACCCCAGGCCAACCCTTGAAGCATCACAATACACCACAAACCCCATTGTACCCTCCGGCAAAGTGAACACTGGCGCCGAAGTCAATCTTGATTTCAATTCCTGGAAACTCCTTTCACAAGCATCGGACTGCTGGAACTTGACCGCTTTCTGCGTAAGCTTAGTCAATGGGGATGCGAGAGTAGATAATCCTTCCACGAACCTCCGATAATATCCAGCTAAACCCAAGAAACTGCGAATCTCTGTCGGGGTCGTTGGTCTAGGCCAGTCTTTCACAGCTGCGATCTTTTGAGGGTCAACCTGAATCCCTTCCCTGGAGACAACATGGCCCAAAAAGGTAAATGAGTCTATCCAAAATTCACATTTTGAGTACTTTGCATACAATTGGTGCTGATGAAGAGTCTGCACAACTTCCCTGAGGTGATTAACATGATCTTCCTGACTTCGCAAATAAACAAGGATATCGTCGATGATGACTATTACAAAAGAGTCAAGAAATGGTTTGAAGACCCGATTCATAAGGTCCATGAAAGCTGCTGGGGCGTTGGTTAGCCCAAAAGACATTACCAAGAATTCAAAGTGGCCATATCAAGTCCTGAAGGCGGTCTTAGGAATATCCTTCTCCCTAATCTTTAGTTGGTGATACCCGGACCGCAAATCAATTTGCGAGAAAAACCTAGAACCTAGCAATTGGTCGAAAAAATCATCTATCCGAGGCAACGGGAATTTTTTTTATTGTGACCTTGTTGAGCTATCGGTAGTCAATACACATCCGCATCAATCCATCTTTCTTTCTGACAAAAATAACCGGTGCTCCCCAAGGAGACACACTTGGCCGAATGAAACCTTTTTCTAGAAGATCCTTCAACTGCTCCTTTAATTCCCTCAATTCCGTTGGCGCCATCCTGTAAGGTGGAATAGATATTAGTTGCGTGTATGCATATACATCAATCCCGAAATCGGTCTCTCTGTCTGGTGGAATCCCAGGAAGCTCATCCAAAAAAACATCAAGGAATTCCTTCACAATAGGCACGGACTCAGGAGCAGGCACCGCATAAGTGGTGTCCGCAACCCGAACCAAATGGTAGATGCACCCCTTTCTAATCATTTTTTAGGCCTTAAGGTAGGAAATAAACCTACCTCTTGGCACAATATTTTTCCCCTACCACTCAATAGATGGTTCATTAGGTAACTCAAGCCTCATAATTTTGGTTCGGCAGTCGAGTTTAGCAAACCATGAATAGAGCCAATCCATCCCCATTATTACATCAAAATCAACCATCCCTAGTTCAATAAGATCGGTCGTGGTATCCTGACCACACACCGTGACAACACAATTCCTATAGACTCGCGCGGCCGTAATAGATTCACCAACCGCAGTCGACACTAAGAACGGCTCATGAAGCTGTTCTAGTTCTATCCCAAAACTTGAAGCAATAAGAGGAGTAACATATGACAAGGAAGACCCGGGATCAATAAGGGCATACACATCATGAGATTGAACAGTCAGAATGCCTGTGACGACATCTGGGGAAGCTTCTGCACTCTGACGACCACTCAGGGCATAGAACCGGCTGGGTCCTCCCCGACCCCGTGCACCACCCCTAGCTGCACCACGCCCTGCTGGTGATGGAGGGCCTCAGGTTGGAGGGAGTGCTGAGGATGTAGCAGCTGAAGACTTGGATGGCTGGGTGATGCCCCAACCTGCTCCCTTGATGGATGAACGACAATCTTTCTGAATATGGCCTCTCCTCCCACACCCATAACATAATGGCATGTCCAGGTGGAAGAGCCACGAATTCCACTTCCCACACTTAGGGCATGGGACCCTCTACTGTTGCTGGAATCTACCTCCTAATCGACCCTGCTGGTGGAACCTCCTTCTACCTGAACCGAGCCCAAAGAGACCTCTCTGTTGATGATTGTGCCCTGATAGCGGGGCACTAGATGAAGATCGAGCATGATACTGGGATGGACCTGATGACCCATCCCGAGGAACCGATCTCCCATCTCTGAATGAACTCCCAAGATTTCCTGCTGACCGGGCCCTTCTACCACCTTCTTGATCCACCCTTAGCTTCAACTTCCGAGCCTCTGTACTCTGGGCGAATCCCACAATGTTCCCATAGTTCATGTCAGAATGTAGAGCAGTTGTGGCAGCTTCATTAACAACCAAGGGACCAAGGCCCTGCACAAAGCAGCGAACTCGGGCCTCCATGGTCGGCATCATATGAACAGCGTACCTGGACAGGTGCATGAGTTCCATATGATATTCCCACACACTTCTATTACCTTCCTTGAGGAACTCAAACTCCGATGCTCGGGATGCCCTAATCTCGGTGGGCAATAAATGATCTATGAAGGCATTTGCAAACTCACTCCACCTCGTCGGAGGGCTACCCTCCTCACGGGAATCCTCCCACATCTCAAACCACAAATACATCGCCCCTTTCAGACGGTCAGATGCCAACTCTACTCCCTCTGCCTCAGTAGCACGCATGACTCGGAGGGTCTTGTGCATATCATCGATAAAATACTAAGAATCAGCCTCGGGGTCAGTACTTGTGACTTCTGGAGGGGCTAGCTGAAGAAACTGATTAACCCTGGAACCTAAGGAATCCCCTTGCCAGCTAGAGGATGTGGGGGAAGCATCTGATCTCTAGGCCTGAGAGGTTACCAATTGCGTCAACATCTGAATAGCTCCCCTAAGGTCCCCATAAGAAATACCGGGACCAACAGCAGGGATTGGAGGAGGATCAGGAATATCAGCGGGAGGGATTGTACACCCTCAGCTGGAGCAAAAATTGGAATAGTGTGGCCTGGAGTGGAGAAGTCAGGCTGATTCATGATCGGGGAATCACCCTCGCCCGCACCATCAGATTGGGAATTTATGTCCACTCATGGGGTAGCATTGGCCTCTAGGCCGAGTCGATCTTTCTTCCTAGGTGCCATTTACTGAAAGTTGAAACAATGCACGAGTTAGAGAGAAACAACCTCATTTCTTACTCTATTGCATGATATAGAATAACATTGAAGGGTATTTTTCCTAAATGTCCAACCAGACCCCTAATTATAGATGCGGTAGACAACACACCGATAAGAAGGGCTCAACTAGACACAACTCTGAGACATCCTAGGACACTTTTAAAACATTAGGCTCTGATACCAAGTTTGTCACGCCCCAAAACCAAGGGGCGCGACCGGCGCCTAACCGAGTGACCCGGTCAAGCAATCCTGATTAGCCTTTCCTACCCGACTTGTTTCTCCCCGTGTTTATAAAATACATTATTTACATTAGTTAGCAAGAGATATATCAAAAACATATACTCATAACATTAAGTCCATTTCCTCTTTTACTGTTACCAACATTAGATATTCTAAAACATACATGCTACTTACAATATTCATGATATGGAATCACGATTACGATTAAATCCAAGAACTACCCAAAATATATATTATACATAACCCACATAAGTGTCTACGGAGCCTCTAAAAGTACGGAAGATGGACATAGACCTTCCGGCGACAAGGCCCGGGCTATACCCCAAAAGGAAAAACATATACAAAAGGAGAAACATATATCTTCACACGGCCTCGGAAGGAAATGGGGCTCACCAGAACTGCTGAAGGAAGGAGGAGAGCGCACCACTAACGACGATCGGCTCTGCCAGCTACTAAGCCACTTACATCCATAAGAAGATGTAGCGCCCCCGGCAAAAGGGACGTTAGTACCATTGAAAAGTGCTAGTATGTATGAACAAACCTACTCTAGACAGGATAAACATCAACAGACAATGATACAAATAGAGACATCATATAACAATTCACCGAAGTAGGGGAAAACACAAATAAGAGTCACCGTATTTCTTATCCCGTTTTGCCATCTTTTGGTTAATGATCTTTTAAGTGCAATTGTTATTATTGTTATCACTATACCACCGTGTCATTGTCACACAGAGTCCAGTCTCGGCCCGACCGGCTAAGCCATCCTAGGTGAGGCACTCACAACATCATAACTCATATCATCACCATGGCATTTTCACACGGAGTCCGGTATCTCACCGGCTGGATCCGGTCTCTCACCGGCAGAATCATCTCAACTAAATGTCTCCATGTGTACGGCATGGAGTCCGATCCTGGCCCGATCGGCTAGGCCATCTCACCCTAGGACATCACCCATCATTTCTTCGATCTTTTAGTTCACTTTTATCATTTTTCATCTTTTGATTCACATCTCATATCATTTCACTCTTTTGATTCATATTCATATCATTTCAATCTTTTGGTTCATATTTCACATCAATTCGATCCTTTGATTCATATTTCACATCAATTCAATCCTTTGATTCACATTTCATATCATTTTAATCTTTCACATCTACCACAACCACCACATAAGAGGATTTGCACACATAGTAAGAGAAATAGCATAATGATCACAATTCATACACTCAAATAGCATAACGATAGGGTAGTAACATATAACAACATAGAAGCAAGAATTTCCCAACTTGACATATAAGACACATAAATTCCATAGAGAATCAAACAAGAGAATCATACCCGGAAAGTGAACACCAATAGGTTTATCCTATGAAGATTAGAGTTAGCATACATACCTCGATTTGAGATTTTTCCTTAGATTTCTACCACAATTCATCGGACCTTCTAGCACCTTCAATCTAATTCACAATGTGGCACAGTTGAGCTTAGAACTAGGATTAATGATCATGAATTGAACTTACTTGAGAATTCCATCAAACACTAGGTGTTCCTTTAGATTAAATGGCCTCTTTTTAGTGAAAGCTTACTCTAACCCATTTCCCTTTACTAGATTATGGCTAGTAGGTTACATGCATGCAAGATTCCTACCCCCATCTTCGTGAACTCACCTAACCATGTTTCATTTTTAAAAAAATCTGAAAATTAAGGTTGGTGTGGTAGAAGCTTACCTCTTAGAGTGAAGAAATTTGTGTCCTACTTGATTAGTTCCAAGCTTGAGTGATGAAGGAGGATCAATTTGGGGGTATTGGGACCTTCTCTCTAGAACCCTCTCTTTTCTCACTCTAAATTATCAGAAAATAAGCTTAAAATGATGAGGAATGGGTATAAAGATAGAAATGGATAGTCCAACATTTCGGATCGGGCCACAGACCTGGCGTCGCCTGGCTAACGCCTGGTCTGGCCTGGCTTTATCTACCTAAAGCTTGGTCTGACCTGGCTTTATCCTGGCTTTATCTACCTAAAGCCTGGTCTAGCTGCGAGGAAAAATTTCAACTCCCCAGCGCATCGCTCGACCCGAAACTTTGGAAGCATAATGTATTACCTACCTTGAAACCACAAAGCCTTAAATTACATAGTGAAGTTTTCTGGGGCCTTACACCCAACCTGCCCGCTGTTTTGTCTGTAACTGTTTGATATTCTGGATTTAAACTATAACTGATTCATGTTGCTATGTATTGAAAACAATGGTTAGATCACGGGGACGCGGTGATACATCCAAGGGGAGGGGTGAACCCTCCCGAGGCCGAGGCAGGGGTACCCTACCACTCTCTGTGCAAAAAGTGTTATCCAAAAATGCAACCACAGGGTGAGGTAGGCCTGCAGAGCCCTCAGAATCATGTTCATACATCCCGTCTAGGGAAGCATCAGAGGGTCACTCTAAGGAAGAACGACCTTATGCGCAATCTCAGCCACATCAGATTCAAGGGAGATACTAGCACAGAAATGAGCCTTTCACCTCATCAAGCACTTTTGAGGGTTCGGAAGACGACAATCAGGGTTCAGAACCCTCATCTACTCATGCCCCTGCCGCACCAGTTGTAGTTGATGATGGTGATTATATTCCGAATGACGGTTGAGAGGGTGATACCAGAGTTTCTAGCCTCGAGAGGTAGAAAAGAAGGAAATTTGGGAAGACAAATTTTTGAGCCTGGCAGCTTTAACCGGGTTCATAGAGTGGTGGCCTTAGATATCTCTCACACTTGAGCGCCAGTTTATTTTGAAAGACTTGGATAGGTACTATCTAAATGTGGCCAAACAATTTCGGGAGAGAAAAAGGTCGACATGGTTCACTCAAAGTGTGGTGGATGCCAAGGAGCACTTAGTACGAGAATTCTACGCCAATTTGGAACACATAAAGAAGGGACTAAGGTGAGAAACCTGAAAGTAAGATTTGCTCAGATCACCCTAAACACTTATATGGGTCTCAAGAATGTGGAGCCGGTTACAAAAGTTTGCAGTGGGTGATGCAGCTCGCCCTTGGCTAGTTGAGATACTAGCAGCTCCAGGACAACCACCACCATGGATCAAAGCAGGGATTCCCATTCAGCAAAACACCCTAAACTTTGAAGCAAAGGGTTGGCAGCACTCACGCAGTCCCTCGAGCAGTCCTGGTTTCCTCCATCATGGTCTGGTACCCAATCAATGTGGGTTCCATTATATCAGACAACATGTCTCTGGTTTTTAGGCAAGGTGAAAGGTCTTATCCGTATCCCAACACTATCACGGAGTATCTTACGAATGCGGGGGTGGAGACCAAGAGCTTTGGTACAAAGGTTTGAGCTAAGAAGACCTTCTCCTGGTACTCTCTGAAGAACCCGAGGAACCCAAAGAATAAGGGTAAGTCGACTACTACCATAGGCCAGTCTGATGAGTCATCGGTGGTAGTTGCATATTCAACTGCCATGCCTTCTACAGCAGTTGGGCCTTCCACCAACACAGCTGCCATGCCTCCACCTTCATCTTCCGGGCCATCAGTATCAGTTCCTTCCTCCTATAATTATCAACTTTCCGCGTTGCTAGTCTCCCAGTCACTGGCGAGTCTCAACAACTAGATGCAGACAGCTACTGCAAAGTTGTTTGACCTATCTAGTGTTGTTTCAACACACACTTCTACCCGAGCACCCCAGATTCTTCTGACAGTGAAGGAAACTTTGAAGAAGATATTGAAGAGTCGGAAGACCATCATGGACACCTTGGTGGCACATGGGGAAGAAATTGAGGAGCTTCAGAAGCAGGTGAAGAAGATGAGGAAATCTCAGGCTCCAAGGAAGACAAAATGAGATGAGAGTTGACCAAGATAACAGCCGCTGGGGATCTTCCATTTGACTTATTGATAGAGACATATCCATCAGTACCAGCAGACCCAGCAGCACCGTCAGCACCAGCTGGAACCAACTGGCCAATCTCAGAAGCCACACCTCACTGCCCACACTGTTGAGGCGGTGCTACAGATGTTCACCAACCTAGAAACTCCCGAGCAGAGGATGATGAGATCAAGTTGGAGGATCCTGAGGGAGGTGATTCTTCTATGGACATATAGACCACATAGGGAGTCCTCTCTACTCTTTCCCTTCCTTGTTCATAGTTTGTTAAACATTAGGGATAATTCTTATTTTTATTCAAAGGGTGGAGTCCATTTTGATTTGACATTAGCCTGTAATAACTAATAACATTCTCTTTTTATTTTCATTATGTACATATTATTCTCTCTCTATTGATGTATATATTCTCTTTCCCTTTCTCAGGTTGTATATTCATTTTTGCTTTCAGTAATTTACTTTGTACCTTGTTTATTTTGTTTTCTTAGTAGTCAATGTTTAGCCTAATAACTTCTTATTTACTTTCATAACTTCTTTTTGATTTAGTAGTTTCTTTTTATGTTTAAGTGATCAATAAGCCTTTGGTTTTCTTAATTCTACAGCTCTTTCCAAAGGTGGTTTTTTTGTGAACCGGGTGACTCTTCCAAACGATAGATGGAGTGACAACCTTCTTAAGGGATTGAGTCCTTTTTTTATGTTTAGGTATGAACAATAGTAATAATGAATAAGAGAGTCAAGCATGCTTCACTTGGTACCAACACACTTAACTACATGCTTATGATTAAAATCAAGTTCTTGGAAAGAATAGCTCTAGTTAGTGACCTTTTGACTCTTGTGTTTACGTAGGCAATCATCGAGTGATTTAGTTGAAATATTAGTGATTTTCAATCTTGAATATGGTTGTTGTGGGCCCTCGACTCTATCCTCTTTAATAATCCAGTTGTATGAGAGGTGGGGTGTTTTGTTGCTAATCCAAGTACCCGTGCGAATGGTCTAGAACTTTCCCTGAATATGTTTCTAGGAGAAATTTTAAGTTATGCTTTTCTTGATAAGTGAGTGTAGGCTCTCCTTGACCCGTTTTTTAAATTTTCCATGGCCCACCAATGTTGTTATCCTTAGTCAACCCTTTTGAGTCTAAAACATTTCTCATTTGATAACCATGTTACAAGCCTTTACCCATTTTGTAGTGACCATCTCTTGGCACCCGAGCTTTCATTAACACTCTTGAGAAACAATTGGATAAAACATAAGTTTGGGGGAGAGACGAGGAGTTAAAAGTGGTATCAAGGTAAAAAATAGAAAAGAAATGAAGAAAAGGAAAGGCAAAGAAAAAGAAAGAAAAGAACAAAAGAAAAGTGCAGAAAAGAAAGTGAATAAGTTGAAGTGTTGAGGGGATTCAAAGAAAAGTAAAAATGCAAAGCATGGAGAAAACAAAAAAGGAGAAAATGGATATCATGACCAAGAAAGAGTAATGTTAAGTCTCTCTAGCTCCCTTAAAGAAAAAGAATTGCCTCAAAGAGTCGGCAAAGCATGAGCCAAAAAGAGAAAATGCAGTGCTTAAGGAAAGATGAACCCGTTCTATTCCAACATTTCCTACCTTAGTCCAAAAGCCTTCATTACATTATGAAACATCCCTACATGATTTCAAGACTAGTGAACATCATTAGTGGTGATTTACATAAGGGACAAGCATATGGTACTTAGAGTCGTGCTTGTGACATTCTTTTGAGAGAGATGAGCGAACTTTCACGAATCCTTGAATTAAATGTTGCATTCTTAAGTGAGATATGCTAACGGATACTAGAGGAGGAGGAGTTTGGGATCCAAAAGACCTACATGAAAGAGCGAACTTCGTTGATGAGTAAAGTCAACTCTTGATGCTCAAGTGTCACATTAGAACTATTTGTGCTTAAAACTTCAAATCCTTGCCTTGTTGATAATTCATAAGTGTTGTGGGTAATTATTGGTCCCAATTGATGTGTGTTTGATTAACCTTAGATTAGCTAGATTAGATCTTATCTTATGGAGGTGGGAATTACCTTATATTCTTGAGGACAAACAAAAGCTTAAGTTTGGTAGAGTTGATAAGTCGGAATTTTGACTACTTATTAGCGCCTTCTAGCTTTCGTTTTAGTCCAAACGTGTTTCATTGTATTCCCAAAAACTGATGAAATATGCTTAATTGCAGGAGTATTTGAAAATGAACCACTACGATGAAATCCAACTCAAGAAGGAGTGATTTATGAACAAGAACAAAAATTCAGGCACAGAAGCTATAGTGATGACCGCAGTTTTTTATCTACGGCCGCAACATGCGAAGGAAAATCAACAGAGTCCCAACAAAGTGCGGACCGCACAATAATCATGCGGCCGCAGAAGATACGCAAGAGCTAAAGTTCAGAGTCTCATTTAAAGCTCAACAAGAAATGTGCGGTCTGCAGAAGAGCTATATGCGACCGCACTTAGAATTGTGCGGACCGTAGAACATGAGATATGCGGCCGCAGAGTCAACCTCTGTCAAGAACTAAAGAGAAGTGCGGACAACATATAGAATTGTGCGGCCGCAGAACCTCCGAAAGGGCATTATTGTCCGAAAATTCTAGCTTTGTATAAATATACTACTTTCACAAAATTAGGTCAAGTTTTGAATATTGGAAGTTCTGTAGTCGTTTTTCTTTACCCCTTTAAGCAACTTTAGCTTATTTTGGTGATTTAACGTTGGATTTTGATCTTTTAATCTTGCAATATGAGTTTTATCATCTTTTCTTCTCTATTTCCTTCTTTACCCATTATGAGTAGCTAGATTTTTAGCTAGGGTTGTGACCCAACCCTAGTGTGTAAACCTAATGGGTGTTTGATTTTGGTCTTGTTTATGGTTAGGTGTTTATTATTTAGCCTTGTCTTGCTTTTAATTGTATAATTAATGGTTGCAAACATCAATTCATGCCTATGTGACTTGGTCTCTTCTTGAGAAAGAGAAACATAGTCTAGAAAACTTGGCTAACAAGAATTTGGGATAAAATCAAAAGTTTGATAGTCCCAATTAAAAGGTTGAACCTAGAGATACTAAAACTCGACTTGAGCATTTTTTTCAACTCTTTTGTTCAGTAACCATTTGGACATGAGAAAGCCAAATTGGGCAAAATCACTCTCTTACCGAGAGGTATTGAGTGGGTACTTATATGTTTATAGCTATAAACACCCCAATCAAAAAACAAGGTTTAAAGTTTACAACCCATTTGGAAAACCTAGGTAAAGGTCATAGCCTTATGCCTTTTTATATATTTGAAAAACATCCAAAAACAATATTATTTAGTTTTATATCTTATAATTGTAACCCTTAGCATAATTTTAGAAGTACAATTTTGCAAAAAAGAAAGTACAAACAAAACAATATTTGTGGAAGTGCAATCTAGATACTTCACGTGCTCTATCCAAATATATTTTACAAATTACCCTCTTATATCCTTGTGGATTCGATCCCGACTCCTTGTTGGGTATTATTATTGCAGTCGACCATTTCATAACCTCGAATAGAGGTGTGACTTGGACGAGATCAATTTTCCCATTTTTTCATAAACACTCCATTAGCTCAGCCTAGGTGCGATTTTGAAGATAAAACTCAACACCAATTCATAGGTTTTTGCTCTTTAACTCATTGTCTTCCATTTCTAACATCACCCATTAATTCCTAGCCCTAATCTTTGTTCTTCCATAGTAGAAAACTAGGGATTAAAGAAGAATTTGGGGTTTTTGCAAATTGGGGATTTAGACCTCAATTTGAGGTCGGATTTTGAAATTAATTACATAATCAGGCCCGGGGTTGAAAGGGCAAATGGATTTTGGTCCGAACCTTAGATTTTGACCAAGCAAGCCCGGGGTCGATTTTTGACCTCTTGGGAGAAAGTTTGGGAATTCTAAATTTATGCATTGTAAGTGAGTCCTTTAGAAATATTTGACGTTATTGAGTCAATTGTGGTTATATATGAGTGGTTTGGAGGCGGATTCAAGAGGAAAAGCTTTGATTGAGCATTAAGTGATCTTTGGAGCGAGGTAAGTATTGTGTCTAACCTTGACTTGAGAGAATTAGGAACCCTCGGACTAAGTGCTATGTGAATTTCATGTGAGCGGCGTATATGTGAGGTGATGAGTGCTTCGAATTATCTATTTTCATTGTTTTCCCGCTTTCACGTAATTATCTATTTTCTTGTCTTAATTGTTATATGCTCTAAATGTGTTTCCATGCTTAACTGATACCTGTTAATCATTGTCTTCTCCTGTTAATGGTGTTAGATCTTTTCATAGTTTCATGATCTCTTGCTATTTGCTTTAGTTGGTTATTTGCACCTTCTAGTTGTAAATTTCTAGACTGGTCTCATTGTGTAGTATTACTTATGTATATTCTCATATTGTACAAGGTTTCTTATTAGGTTCAGTTTGGTATTTATTGATCATAAAGGCTTTCCGTGATTTGAATTATAAATTGTATTGTGCATATTGCATACTTGGTATTGATATGATGGGATCAGGATGCACGTCGTAACAGGTGAAATAAGGGTAGATTGATATGGTGGAATAAGAGTGAATATGTATTGTACGGTGGTATCGGTTTGCACGCCGCAACAGGTTGAATAAAGTTTGATTGTTTGGGTGAGATAAGGGTGAATTATGATACCGATATTGTGATATGGTGGGATCGGGTTGTGCGCCGCAACACGTATATATATAATTCATTTTTTTAATGTTGTTATGAGGAAATAAGAGAGGATCATGTGATGTACGGTGGGATTGGGTTGTGCGCTGCAACAACCTGTGTTTCTGTTTCCTTGAGTTGTGTTAGTTTTACGGTATATTTTTTTAAATTTAAGGATTTATAATTCTGAACGTCACTAGCTTATTTTCCTGAAGTTGTAGCTATTATTTTAAATTGACTGCCTTATTTTGTTATGTATTTCTTTTTCTGTCTTTATTATATACTGCGTACAGGTTGTAGTGTTGGTGACCCGCCTTAACCTCTTCACTACTACGTCGAGGTTAGGCTCGACACTTATAGAGTATATAGGTTCAGTTGTACTCATACTACACTCTGCATTTCTTGTGCAGATTTTGGCATTGGTCCTAGTTGATCGAGAGGCGTAATAACTCGGACTTGTTCATTGGAGACTCAAGGTACATCTGTTGCCGTCCGCAGACCTTGAAGTCCCCTTATAGTTTTCCCTATTTTTACTGTTTTCTTTCATTCAAAACAGTTATATTCCTTTTAGACGCTTTTTAGAAAATCCTAGATGTTTGTGAATTGGGACTCCAGATCCGAATTGTATTAGATATTATGGGCTTTATGCTATTCCGCATTTCAGTTGCTTCTATTTAGCTTAATTGATTATGTTATTAAAATTGACTAAAATTGGTTTAAAGAATCCTCTATCGTTGGCTTGCCTAGCAAGTGAAATATTGGGCGCCAGCGCGGTCCCGAAGGGGGAATTATGGGTTGTGACAAGTTAGTATCAGAGAACTAGGTTGCCTAGGTCTCACGATTCACGAACAAACTTAGTAAAGTCTGGAGGATCTGTACGAAGACGTTTGTACTTATATTCCAAAGCCTATGAAGTTTAGGAACAATTTCACTTCTATTCTTCTCTGTCGTGAGATTTTGTTCTCTCGTTGTTAATTGAACTCATCTATTCTTGTTCTTCCATAGATGGAAAGAACACGTGTTACGTCTTCAGCTGGAACACAGCCGGAGCCCCCATCGGCAGCTCTTACGAGGGACATAGGCCGAGGCCGCGCCGGAGGCCGAGGCAGGGGGAAAGCTCAGCCTAGAGCTCGAGCCGCAGCACCAGCAGTGGAGCCTCGGGTGGAGTTGATGAGGAGGTTCCAGCCCAGACTGTGATTATTGGACCAGCCCAGGACCCGGAGGGGTTCATCACCACCCCAATGCTTTTGGATGCTCTAGTCCGTTTACTGGGCCTTATGGAGAGTGTTTCCCAAGCCGGTACATTTCCTATGGCACCAGCCATCTCTAAAGCTGGGGGAGGAGCAAAGACTCCTGCTACTCACACTGTGGAGGATATGGCTCATCAGTATCAAACTTTGGCAATCTCGCCGATTGAGATAGTTCAGCAAGCTATTGCGGCGCAGACCGGTGAGGGACCCGCCATTTCTTCTGAGGCTTTGTGGAGATTGGACAGTTTTATTAAGCTCTTTCCAATTCACTTTAGTGGTGCATCTTCAGAGGACCCCCAGGATTATCTTGACAGCTTTCAGGAGGTGCTGCGGAACATGGGTATAGTGGAGACCAATGAGGTCGATTTTGCTGCATTTCAGATGTCGGATTTCGCCAAGAAATGGTGGAGCGATTATGTGTTGATCAGACCAGCCGAGTCGCCTGCTTTTACTTGGGACCAGTTCTCTCAGCTCTTCCTAGAGAAGTTCCTCCCTATCACATTGAGAGAGGAGTATCATCGTCAGTTCGAGCGTCTCCAGCAGGGCAGTATGACTGTTACTCAGTATGAGACCTGTTTTGTGGATTTGGCTCGTCATGCTATTCTCCTGCTTTTTACCGAGAGAGAGAGAGGGTGGGGAGGTTTATTAAGGGAATTTCTCATCCTATCAAGTTGCAGATGGCTAAGGAGACTTGGAGTAGGAGTTTTTTCAGACGGCTGCCAATGTCACCAGGAGAGTCGAGATAGTTCTTGCTCACGGGGAAGGTCAGGGGTCTGACAGTAGGCATCGTCACTCTGGTGGGTTCAGTGGTGCCTCATCTGGAGGCAGGGGTACTTTTGGTAGAGTCCATCCTCCCAGGCGGTTCCACTCGGTGCTTTAGGCATCCCACAGTGCTTCAAGGAGTCGTGGTCCTTATGTGCCTCATTCTAGGCATCAAGCCTACATTGCACCACCAACTCCTATCAGTGCACCTACTATTCAGAGTTATTATCATGGTTATCCAGCCCGTTCGGGTCAGTCTCAGTTTCCACAGTCACAGCACCAGGATTGTTATTTTGAGTGTGGTGGTTATGGGCATATCAAGAATACGTGTCCGAGATTATTGGGTGGCACACCAAGGTTCTCGTTCCATGGTCCCGGCACCAGTTGTTACAACGCCTGCTCATCCATCCAGAGGCAGGGGTCAGACAACCAGAGGTAGAGGTAAGACTTTTAGAGGTGAGGTCAGGCCGTTAAAGGGGGAGGCCAGCCAGCTAGTGGCCGTCCCAGGGACATGGTTCAGAGTGGTGGGGCCCAACCTTGATGTTATGCCTTCCCAGCCAGGCCTGAGGCTGAGTCATCTGACATTGTTATCACGGGAACTGTTTCAGTTTGCAGTAGAGATGCTTCGGTTTCTATTTGACACGGGTTATACTTTCCCAAGTGTCATCCTATTTTGATTCAAATTTGGTTGTACCTTGTGATTCTTTGAGTGTTCTTGTGTATGTGTCCACACCAATGGGAGATGTTATTTTTGTAGATCGTGTTTATCGTTTGTGTGTGGTTGTTATTGGGAGTCTTGAGACTATCGTAGATCTTCTACTTCTCGATATGGTTGATTTTGATGTCATTTTGGGTATGGATTGGGTGTCACTTTATCATGCTATATTGGATTGTCAAGCCAAGACAGTGACCTTATCATTGTCGGGGTTTCCTCGATTTGAGTGTAGAGGGACTTCTGGCCATTCTACCAGCAGGGTTATCTCTTATATGAAGGCTCGGCGTATGGTCGAGAAGAGATGTCTAGCTCATTTGGCTTATGTTCGCGATTCTAGTGCGTAGGTTCCTTCCATGGATTCAGTACCAATTGTCCGTGAGTTTCCAGAGGTGTTCTTGCAGACCTGCCGGGGATGCCACCCCACAAGGATATTGACATTTTTATTGATTTGGCTCCGGGCACTCAGCCCATCTCTATTCCGTCATACCCTATGGACCCGCCAAAGCTGAAAGAATTAAAGGAGTAGTTACAAGATTTGCTTGATAAGGGCGTCATTAGGCCTAGTGTCTCACCCTGGAGTGCATATGTGTTGTTCATGAAGAAGAAGGATGGATCGATGAGGATGTGCATATATTATCGGCAGTTGAACAAAGTCACCATCAAACACAAGTATTCATTGCCGAGGATTTATGACTTATTTGATCAGCTTCAAGGTGCCAAGGTGTTCTCGAAAATTTATTTGAGGTCTGGCTACCATTAGTTTAGGATTAGGGCATTTGATGTCCCTAAGACAACTTTTCGGACTCGGTACGGGCATTATGAGTTTCTAGTGATGTCTTTTGGGTTCACAAATGCCTTAGAAGCTTTCATGGATTTGTTGAACTAAGTGTTCAAGTCCTATTTGGACTTATTTTTTATTGTGTTTATTGATGATATCTTGATTTACTCTCGCAGTCGAGAGGAGCACGAGCATCATCTTTGAATTGTACTTCAGACTCTGAGAGACAACTAGTTATATACTAATAAAAGTTCAAGTTTTGGTTGGATTTTGTCGCTTTCTGGGACATGTTGTATCCGTAGAGGGCATTCAAGTAGACACTAAGAAGATTGAGGCAGCTCAGAACTATCCTAGACCCACTTTAGCCATAGAGATCAGGAGTTTCTTGGGTTTGGCGGGTTATTACCGTCAGTTTGTGGAGGGGTTCTAATATGTAGCAGCCCCATTGACCAGGTTAACCCAGAAGGGTGCCCCGTTCATATGGTCAAACGAGTGTGAGGCGAGCTTTCAGAAGCTCAAGACTGCTTTGACTACAACGTCGGTGTTGGAGTTGCCCACAGGTTCAGGATATTACACGGTATATTATGATGCATCCCGTGTTGGGATCGGTGCATTATTGATTTAGGATGGCAGGGGGATTGTATATGCGTCACGGCAGTTGATCGTTCATGAGAAGAATTATCATGTCCATGACTTAGAGTTGGCAACCATTGTTCATGCGCTGAAGATTTGGAGGCACTATTTTTACGTCATGTCATTTGAGTTTTTCATGGATCATCGGAGCCTTCATTATTTGTTCAAGCAAAAGGATCTCAATTTGAGACAAAGGAGGTGGTTGGAGCTATTGAATGACTATGATATCACCATCTTGTATCATCCCGGGAAGGCCAATGTGGTGGCTGACGCCTAGAGTAGAAAGGAAGTGAGTATGGGAAGCCTTGTGTTAATTTTAGCCATTGAGAGACTGTTTGCATCAGATGTTCAGACTTTGGCCAATCAGTTTGTGAGGTTGGATATTTCGGAGCCTAGTCGTGTTCTAGCTTGTACAATCACTCGGTCTTCCTTGTTTGAGCGCATCAGGGAGCGGCATTATGACGACCCTCATTTGCTTATCCTTAGAGACACAGTGGGGCACGGTGGTTCCAAGCAGGTTATTGTCGGAGATGGTGGAGTTTTGAGAATATAGGGTAGTATTTGTTTGCCTAATGTGGATGGACTTCGTGAGTTGATTCTTGAGGAGGCCCATAGTTCCCGGTATTCTATTCATCTGGATGCCGTCAAGATGTATCAGGACTTGCGGTAGAATTATTGGTGGAGGAGGACGAAGAAGGATATAGTTGCTTATGTAGCTCTATGTCTAAATTGTCAGAAAGTAAAGTATGAGTATTAGAGACCTGGTGGTTTGATTCAGAAGATAGACATTCCTTAGTGGAAGTGGGAGCATATCACTGTGTATTTCGTTGTTGGACTCCCACAGACTAGGAGGAAGTTCGACGCGGTATGGGTTATTGTGGACAGGCTGACCAAGTCAACGTATTTCATTCATGTGGCAATTATGTTTAACCAAAGAATTAGATTCTCTGCCAAAGCTATTTTAAGAAGTCCTCGGGCTTCTGATAACCAGGAAAATATGCGAATAATTATAATCACTCTTAAATTGAAAGCAACAAGAATGCGTAAAAGTAGAAATATTTCAATAGTGGTTCGAACGTGTCCATACAAGTTATATTTTACTCCCTTTTATAGGGAATTTCTTAATATAACACCTACTCTTCTTAATGATTTAGCATTAATGACTAATAATTTCATTAATGTAACGTTACAATGGTTAATCGTAACTGTTGTGTGAAGATCATGCAACGTTTGACTCATTAATTGAATATCTTTGAATCTACCCTTTATTCTGCCGTGATTCATTCTGATTGTGTCTCTTCAACTCCTCAATTAGATTGAGGTTCCTGTATCCAATTGCCTCGTGGGTATGCTGTCCCGTTCCTCTTTGTCTCGTACCTCTTTGTAAAGTCACGACCAGTTTTCATGTTTTCATTGCTCCACATGTATTGCCTTGTCATCTGAATTAGTACATGTTTGACACCTATTTTTACCAATACAGATAGTCCCCCCACTTACCATTTATTTATCAATTAAATATTTGGTAAGTGGATACTCATTTATGGCGGGAATAGTTTGCTGCCGCTTCACTCGTACCATCGCATCCGTCTCTGAATGTATACGTCGCTTGTCACTTCCATTTAATGCTCGTGCCACGTGGCATTCTCGGATTAGTTTTGCAATTATTCAGCGCCTTTTAGGGCTTTTTGCGGATGCATCAGTCACGAAGTGACAGTTTCAATTATGACTTTCACATCATTATTTTTTCCATTTTTTGACGGTCGCCTCTGAATATAAATACCCATTTTCTTTCAAGAAAAACATCTAACTTTCTTTCATTATTTTTAAATTCTTCATTCTTGTAAACATGCCTTCCTCAAGCCAGCAATCCAAAAAGGTCATCATTGTAGACGAACTGGCTCCTTCTTCTACTCCAATTCGGAGTAGGAGGGGTGGTAGACTTAGGAGTTTAAGTTCTACACCTTCCAGGGGTTCTTCTTTTTCCCATACTACTCCTCCACCATCTTCTAGGTCCAATACTTCTTTATCTTCTTCGAGGGCTAGAGCTTCAAGGTCTTCATCAAAGAGTAGGGAACACAATGAACCACTTCGTGAACCGAGAGTCGATGAGATTGTCCCTGTCGAATTGTCTTTTGTAAAGGACAGTGAGGCCATTAGTAAGCAGCTTTCTTCCATGTCATCACATTATAGTGCTGACCTTTATCCTACCCAAATAACAGAGGGTTTAGTGTCACTCGTACGTAGAGATTGCTGTTGGAAGTCTGATTTTCCAGTTGTAGTTCCTAATGACAATCAAAGAATAACCTCATATAAAACTGGGTATTCTTTTGTATACACTTATCCCTTCACATTAGGATTTAAGCATCCTATCGACCCTGTTATCATTGAATTCTGTCGATTCTTCAATGTTTGCTTGGGACAGGTCGGTCCTCTTGTTTGGAGGGCAGTTGCATGCCTTAGGTATTTGGCCAACTTAGCTTCCGTCCCTTTTTACTTTCCATCATCTTATTCACCTCTATTCCCTGATGTTATTTCGCCAAGGAGTTTTTACTCTCGCGGCTAGGAGTAAAAGAGTTTTAGTTATACCAGATGACAAGGATAGAGAGTGGTATGCTCAGTATGTTGTTGTCCCTACTGCAGGTTTAGTAGGTGAAGAAAATCTCCTCTTCCCTGAGAAGTGGAACTTTGCACGTGAGTACCGTTTTGCTCACTTTCCTTCTTAGTTTTTGATAAATTATCTATACTATAACTATTTCTTTTTCTTTTGTAGAAACCATGGGAACCGTCGAGAATGTCTCTGATTTTCGTGATTGGGTAGAAATATTACTGTTGATCGCGCCTTTAGAAGAACACTCTTGGAAGTACCTCTTCGAGGTTTGGTTGGAAGGTTAAAACCCATGGTAAGGTTTTTTTTTACTTATTCTCTCTCTTTTTGAGCTTATCTGATCCCTTTCATTTGCTAGGGTTTCCTGCTCGTGGAATTTCTGCTGCTGCTGTGTCCGCTTCAAAACTTTCCCTGGCTAAGGCCCAGGAAATCATCATTGGCTCCTCTTCGTCAAAAAGGAAGGCAAGTGGGTCCCAGACCTTGGAGGATGAAGTAGAACAGGAGGAAGGTTCGCTGATTCATAGGTCGAGAAGGAGGAGGGTAGTCTCTAACGATGAATCTATCCCCATGGTTGATCCTCCCGTACCTGAATCAGAGTTTTCCGCTCCTGAAGATGCAACTCCCTCTCCTATTCATGAGTCAATTGATCAACTGTTCCAGCAAGGCTTTGGTTCAGTTTCATAAGAAGCACTTCTTGTTACTTTCCCTCCGTCTACTCCTGCGAAACTTTCGTTTACTGCTCCTGTTGTTGTTTCTGCTTCTCAGCCTATTCCATCCGTGGCTCCTTCATCTGTCCCTACTTCCGTGCCCTCTATTGTCAAAGTAGGTTCTTCCAGTAGGGGGTGATGAAGCAAGTAATGATAGAGGTTCCTGCGGGAGGCAGCCTCTTGAAGAAATCAAGCCAAGCGGATGTATGGTTAAAACCCCTATTAGGCCCGATAGAGAAGTCTAAGTTGGAGAGTTACAACTCCATAACTTGGATGAACAAGATTGTGCACTCGTCCCTGAAGGTAGACTTTAAACCATTCCTCCTTATTTTCATATCTTTTTCCGTATCTAACTTATCCTTTTATGCAGATAAATCTTATTGGCACAGAATTAATGAAAAGAATCGTTCAAATGGAGCAACTAGCTAATGACTATCATACCGAGGTTGACAATTGGAAGGAGCAGTTCGAGAGTTTGCATCTTGATATGGAGGCAATGGAGGAGGATAAACGTACCTTAGACCAGCGAATTAGAGTTATTACAGCGGAACTGGCCATAGAAAAGGCATCATCAAACCAGGAAGGTAAGGATAAAAGCATCTTGGAGTCTTCCTTTGCGAAGCAGCTTTCTCATGCCACTGAAGAGATAAGGAGCATGAAGGCTTTGTTTGATCAAAAGGAGGCTTACGCTGGTGAACTTGTACAATCGCTTACTCAAACCCAAGAAGACCTCCGTGAATCTTCAGATAAGATTCAATTTTTGGAAAGATCCCTTGCTCATTTGTAGGCTTCTCATGATGCTGTCGTGGCTGAGAAAGATGAGTTAAGAGCCGATATTGAACAATGGGAGAAAGACTACGAGGATATTGAGGACAAAGCAGTTGTTCATGTTAGTTGGGATTATTTGAATGCCCGACTTGACACATTGACAGAAATGGGCCAAGAGAATTTTGACTTGGAGGCTGAAATTGCCAAGATCAATGAGACGATTGAGAAGTCTCGGCAGAGTCAAAATTTCTCGTATCCTGAAGTTGAGGTCCCTGATAAAGCTATTGTTCAAGCCTCTCCCTCTCAAGTCGCTCCTCCTTCCAACGAAGATAACCCCCCCATTTAGTGAAAGAGTTTGTTGAACCCTGTCTTTTTTTTTCTTTTTCTTTAGAATAATTGGTGGTTACCCCTGGTCCCATTGGGGGTAAAGTTTGGATCTTCTAAGTCCCCAACTGACAACTTAGGGTCAACCTTTGTATAAACAAATCTGGCTTTAAACTAAGTTATTACTTAGTTATTTGCCATAATATTAATATTAATATTAGCATGACTTATGATTTCTCGAATTTCTGTTTACTCTTAAGTCTTTGCATGCTTTTCGTTAGGGTTTTTTTTACCCCTTAGTTTTTAACTTTGCATTTGTAAAATGCTTTGATATTTCGTACCTTTTTTAAATAAGCACGATTTATAAAAGAGGTCCCTTTTATGATCGACACTTAATGAAGAAGACGTCTTAACTTCATAATGGTGTAAATGTACAAAAGAGAGATAGGAATTTCACATGTTTTACTTGAACAATGTTTTGAAGAAAGTCTTTGTATTATTTGAGCTTTCGTAACATTTTACATGTGTTTGAGTATCGTCTATAACTCTTTTGTAACTGTTTTTCTTACAACAGATTTGGAATAAATACGAGGGTATGAATTTGTACTCGTAACTGTTTTTATTTACAACAGTTTTTGAACAAATACAAGGGTATGAATTTTTACCCGTAACTAACATTCTACCTTTAACCTAAACATTCACGAATATGTTTTTGTAGGTTTCTGAATCAGGCTTTTTGTTTTTGTCTTTGGCTCTTTGATTTTGCTCATAACGCTTGACTTGTTGGGAAAATGGATCTTCGGGCTTGATCTTTGACTTTTTTTTATAATCTTCTTTGCTTTTACTTTGCCTTCCATACTGTATAGTCCCCCAAGTGTTTGAACTTTGAAGAATGAAATCTTGAGCACTTGACTATTCCTTTCTTGTGGTCCTTTTCCTGAAAAGGAAAACATACGGGACTCGAAGGGATATAGTTTAGATGATGACTGTTTAACCCTTTAAAACGTCCATCAGAAAGTTGTAACCCTAGACCGGGAATTTAGTTACTTCGTCGTGTCTATGCAGGTCTAATATCATCATCTGGTGATGGGTTAGCTTTTTGCCTATCATCTAAAATGGTTTGTATAATTTTAACTGTACTAAAATGAAATACCTGACCGTGTGCATTCCTTTTCCTTAGAAGTAATATTTCTTCAAATGAATAGCATTCCAACTTGTTGGTAAAATTCTGCCATCCATAGTCTCCAGCTCATAAGCACCTTTTCCTGCAATGCCCTGAACTTCGTAGGGTCCTTCCCAATTTGGATTTGGGTTTCCTGCACAAGCTTCCTTTGTTAATTGGAAGACCTTTTTAAGGACGAAGTTCCCAATTTTGAAATATCTGAGGTGAGCTTTTCTGTTGTAATACCGCTCTATAATTTGTTTTTGAACTGCCATGCGTATTAATGCAGCTTCTCTCCTTTGCTCGGGTAAATCTAGATTTGTTCTCAAGTCGTCGTTGTTTGTTTCTTCTGTTGCTGTAATGAATCTTGTGCTTGGTTCGCCAATTTCTACTGGTATTAAAGCATTTGAACCATAAACAAGCGCGAATGGAGTTTCTCTCGTGGCTATTTTTGTAGTAGTTCTGTAAGCCCATAATACTGTCGGTAGCTCTTCAGGCACTAGAATTGTCTTACTAGGTCTCGTGCCTTTTCCAGATATTGTTGCATTCGAGCCTCTCTAGCAGTATAAGACCCCTACATCTGGTTTACTACTAGTTGAGAGTCACTTTTGATCACAATCTGCTCGATTGAGAGTTCTCGTGCTAATTCAAGGCCTGCAATGTCAACTTCGTACTCTACTTCATTTTTAGTTATGGGATAAAACAATTCCCAAACCGGCTCCTTTTATATTAGAAGAGCCATCAGTTAACAGGGTCCATATTCCTGGACTAGCCCTATTGAAAATTTGCATCTCTTTTTCCACTTCAGGGATTATGTTAGTATTAAAATCAGCGACAAAATCAACTAAAATGTGAGACATTATTGCAGTCCTAGGCTGGTAGATTATGTCATGCTCACTTAATTTGTTTCCCATTTAGCTAGTCTTCCTGATAGTTCTTGTTTATGCAAAATATTTCTCAGTGGATATGAAGTTACGACAGTAATTGCGTGACATTGAAAATATGGTCTTAGCTTTCTAGCTTCCATAATTAGAGCCAAGGCTAATTTTTCTAGATGAGGATATCTAGTTTCAACATCTAATAAAGATTTACTTAATAAATAGTAGATTTTTTTACCTTTGTCCTCTCTTACCAATACTGCACTTACGGCAATTTCTGCAACGGCAAGATAGACATATAACCTCTCCCCTTCCTTTGGTTTCTACAGTAGCAGGGGATTTGATAGATATGCCTTTAGATATTTGAGAGCTTGTTGGCATTCTTCAGTCCATTCGAACTGATTCTGCTTTTTTAGAACTAAGAAGAATTTAAAACTCTTCTCCGAAGACCTGGAGATGAATCTTCCTAAGGCTGCAATCCTACCTGTTAATCTTTGAACTTGTTTTTTGCTCGTAAGTATATCAGGTATTTCTTCAATAACTTTAATTTGAGCAGGATTTACTTCAATACCTCTATTTGATACAAGAAAACCCAAAAATTTACCTGATTCGACGCCAAAGGCACATTTTTCTGGATTTAATTTCATGTTATACCTGCGGAGGATTTCGAAAGTAATTGAAAGATGCTTGTAGTGTTCTTCTATGTGTGATGATTTCACCAACATGTCATCAATGTAAACCTCCATTGTTTTCCCTAGATGTTCCTGGAACATCTTGGTCACTAGCCTTTTATACGTGGCTCCAGCATTTTTCAGGCCAAAAGGCATAACTTTGTAACAATAAGTCCCTATGTTCGTAATAAAGGAAGTTTTTTCCTCATCCGAGGGATCCATTTTTATCTGATTGTAACCAGAATACGCATCTAGAAAGCTCAATAATTCATGACATGTAGTGGCATCAATCATTTGATCTATATGTGCTAATGGAAATGAGTCTTTTGGGCATGCTTTATTCAAATCTGTATAATCTACACATATTCTCCATTTACCATTATTTTTAGGTACCACTACGGTATTAGCTAACCAATTAGGATATTTTACCTCGCGTATTGAATCGATTTTCAAGAGTTTCTGTACCTCTTCATCGATCACCTATTCTTGAATGGTCCTTGCTTTCTTTTATTTTGCTTGACAGACACGAAGGATGGGTCTTCATTTAGTTTATGAGTCATCACTTATAGGGGTATACCTGTCATATCTGAATGGGACCAAGCAAAACAATCTGCGTTAGCTTTTAAGTATTCAACTAACTTACCTCTTCTGGTTGGGCTTAGCCTTGCGCCTATATGTACTTTTTGCTCATGCTCATGCTCGAACAGTGGAACAGCTTCGAGTTCTTCAGTAGTTGTCTTGATATGTTCATTCTCTTCTGGTTCCTGAATGACATCAGGTCTGGAATCTATGTTTGTATGTCTTGATGCAACATATATGGTGATTTGATTCACCTTCTATTGATTGTTTTCTTCCGTGTCTGTTAGAGTTATTTCTTACGCTACCTCTTTTTTGTTGGAATAAACCACTAAGTTGATGTTCCTTGAGGTCTGTTGATCACCTCGAATCTATAAATGTCACGACCCAAAAATCCCACCATCGGGCCATGACTGCGTCTAATGTTGAACCCGCTAGACAAGCCGACATTTGAACTAAATAAAACTCATTAACAACAAATACGAACAAGATAACTAGGGCTTCGATGGCCCGCCATATGAAATTTAAAAAAATAACCAAAATACAACATAGCGCTTTCGAAATAAAACCCATAAACAAATCCAAGAACTGGTGTCACATACTCACGGACTATCTAGGAGATAACTACAAACAAAAGGTTTGAAATGAATACATAAAATTTTCTTTGAAATACAAAGTAAGACAGAGCTGAAAGTGGAAAGTAGAAGGTGACGTCAAGGCCCACGAACGTCTGCGGGTCTACCTCGATGTCTCCCGTATGAACTGATGAGATGCTCCGACCATCAGTGGCCACCGGGTCCGGCTGCGTAGTCTACACAACATAAAGAAGTGCAGGTGTAGCATCAGTACAACCGACCCCATGTACTGAGTAAGTGTCGAGCCTAACCTCGGCGAAGTAGTGACGAGGCTAGGACCAACA
>ML262022.1:90207-101198 GCA_005239495.1 Nicotiana undulata
CATTTTCTACTATTCTTCCAAAAATACCAAAATCCGACCCTGGGCCTGCTCGGTCCAAACTCGAGGTTCGGACCAAAACCCGATCACTCATAACCCCACGAGTCAAAATATATGATTTGTTTTAAGATTCGACCCCAAATTGAGGTTGTATCACCAAAAAATCTCAAAAACCCAACTCTACCTAAAATCCCTAATTCCTACTTTGAATCCATGTTTTTAGGCCTAGAATCTAGTGATTCGTTGAAGAAATTAAGAGGAAACGAGGTCAAGAGCACTTACCTATGGAGTTATGGAGGTTGGGGAGCTTGATTCTCGGTTATGGAGGCTTGGGGAAGAAAAGAGAAGTGGAAAATGGGAAGAATCCCGTATAAGGTTCTGTTTTGGGGTTAAAAATATAACTGGGCGTTTTTAATGCTATGCGATCGCGGAACATGAGGTGCGATCGCATAGAGGTAAGTTGCTTAAGCTCTGCGATCGCAGAGGCCCTTGTGCAATCGCACAGGGAAATTCTACCCAGCCCAAGGCCCTATGCTAACCTATGTGCGTTCGCAGCACCCCACATGCGTTCGCACAGTATTAACCCTGGACCATCCGCGATCGCGCCCTTTGAGGTGCGTTCGCACTAAACAACTAACCCCCCAGCCCCCTTCCTACCTATTACACTATGCGATCGCGGAGAAGCAAGTGAGATCGCATAGTGCATCAGACCCCATCACATGTCAATGCTATGCGATCGCAGGGAAGAATCTGCGATCGCACTGAAGGAGGCATCAGACACCAGAAAAACTTGAGGAACACCCGATGTTTTCCTACTTTTTGCACTCCGATGCCTACCCGAAACTCACCCGAGCCCTCGGGGCTCAAAACCAATTACACACACAACCTCATAAACATCCTACGGACTTGTGCAAATAATTAAACCACCAAAATACATCAAAAACAATGAATTAAACTCCAAAATCCATAGAATTTTCTCAAACTTCATAAACTATTAAATTTTCCATTTTTGATCTGAAACATGTCAAACCAAGTCCGTTTCTTACCAAATTTTACAGACAACTCATAACCAATCATATTAAACCTGTTCCGGGCTCCGGAACCATAATACGGGCCCGGTAACACGGTCTTTACATAATTATTCATTTTCAAAATCCTTTATTATTTTCAGAAAACAATTTTCGTTAAAAATTCATTTCTCGGGCTTGGGACCTCGGAATTCGATTCCGGGCATACGCCCATGTCCCATATTTTCCTACGGACCCTCTGGGACCGTCACATCACGGGTCCGGATCCGTTTACCAAAAATATTGACCAAAGTCAACTTTATTCAATTATTCAATTCCAAAATCCCATTTTTATCAAATTTTCACATGGAAGCTTCCCGGATACCTGCCCGGGCTGCGCACGCATATCAAGTTGAGATTAACGGAGGCTTTCGAGGCCTCGAAACACAGATTTAGCTGGAATTACTTAGGATGACCTTTTGGGTCATCACAATTGAATTCCCCATTTAGAAGGGAATTTAATTACCTGATGTAGGGTAGATGGTACCGCTTCCATATCATGGATCCATGGTCTCCCCATGATTATGTTGTAAGCCATGTCAGTGTCAATGACTTGGAATTTCGTATCTTTGATGACACCTTCTACATAGGTACTACGCTCGATCTCTCCTTTTATTATGATAGTAGAATTGTCGAACCCGAACAAGGAACATGCTTTTGAAATTACATGGTTCCCCATTAGCATCTCTTCAAAAACCCTCAACAAAATGATATTGACTGATCTACCTGGATCAATTAACACTCTTTTTACGTTAGTGTCATGTATAAGTAGAGATATTACTAGTGCGTCGTTGTGTGGGAGCAATAATCCTTCGGCATCCGTTTCGTCAAATGATATATTGTCAGCCTCCAAAGTTTCACTAGTTCGCTTCCCGTGGGTTATTGTGAACTTGGTTGTTCTTTTGCAAGTTACACCATTCACCTCTTCTCCTCCGTGTATCACATTTACTGTTCTCTTTGGAGATGGTGGCTTTAAGGGCTCTTTCATGTTCTTCATATATGCATGTTTACCTCTTTCACTAAACAGTTCTGTTAGATAGCCTTGTTTTAATAACTGTTCAACCTCACCTTGCAGTAACCTGCAATCTAACGTTCTGTGCCCATGATCATTATGGAATTCGCAACAGAAGTCTAGATTCCTTCTGCTTGGATTCGATCTCATTTCTTTGGGCCATCGAAATTTATAACCCATATTTCTTAATACTATAATTAACTCAGAAGTACTTACATTGAAATTGTAGTCTCCACTTCTTGCACTACCTCTATTTCATTCATCTCGATCCTTTCTGGATCTTGATGAGGATGAGCTTGTATCTCTATTTGACGGTCTGTAATCTGACCGCGTGTTTTCAAATTTGGAACGAGTTTCTCGTCCCGAAGGTTCCATATATGGATCGTACATATTTTTACCAGTTCTCCATTCTGGTGCGGAGCATCTAGCACTGGTCCTGTCTTTTGCTTTTGATTGTGCAATGGTATCTTCTTCTATTCGTAATTTGGTGTTGTAATTGTTATATACATCGTTCCATGTTGTGGCTGGGAACTCTCTCAAGATTTCTTTGAGTCTTCTCGTAGCTTCTGAGCTTCTCTGATTTAAATTACTTGCAAATGCCATTGTTGTCCAGTTGTCAGGCACTCTTGGCAGCAGCATTCTTTCTCGTTGAAACCTGTCTACAAACTCACAGAGAAACTCTGTGTCTCCTAATTTTATTTTGAATATGTCTTCCATTCTTTTTTCTACTTTTTGTGCACCAAAATGTGCTTTTATAAAGGAATCTTCAAGCTCAGCAAAAGAGTCAATAGAGTTTTCGGGTAAAAGAGAATACCATGTTAGCGCTCCTTTGGTGAGGGTTTCTCCAAACTTCTTGACTAACACTGATTCAATTTCTTGCTTACTCAAGTCATTGCCTTTTACTCCTATAGTGAAAGCAGTAACATGATCACGTGGGTCGGTTGTTCCATCGTATTTCGGTATGTCAGGCATTTTGAATTTTTTGGGAATAGGCAATGGTGTTGCACTTGGATTCCAAGGTTGTTGAGAATATCGGTCAATGTCAATACCCTTGATGATAGGTGGTACGCTAGGAATTTGTTCGATTCGATCGTTTTTTTCCTTCACCTGTTTTTGCAAGGTTAGTAGTAAAGATTGTAAATCTGAATTATTAGACATACCTGATCTTCCTTGGAGAGGTTCATTTGGAGGGCCTCCACTTCTTGAATTTGCTAGTCCTGATTGTGGGTTTTCCATATTTGCGGTGTTGTTTGGAGGAGGCATAGGTGATACAGCTGGCAGCCCCTTCATAAAAGTTTGAAGAGCTTCATTCACATATTCGCTAACCATTTGCTTCACAGGATCTCATTCCCATGTTTGCTCATTTCCAGTTTGATCATCATTTTGAGTTATAGATCTTCCTGGAGAATGGTCCCTTGAACCTCGTGGGGATCCCTGAGGTGATGGGGCTGGAGTCCCAGTCGCTTGCTGGTTGTTATCGTTGGTGTTTGACATGATTCGTGAAAGGTTGTTTGAGAGAAAAACAAGATTATCAGATTCCCGGTAACGGAACCAATTTGTTTAACCAAAGAATTAGATTATCTGCCAAAGCTATTTTAAGAAGTAATCAGGCTTTTGATAACCAGGAAAATATGCTAATAATTATAATCAAACTCGTAAATTGAAAGCAACAAGAATGCGTAAAAGTAGATATATTTCAGTAGATATTCGAACGTGTCCATAGAAGTTATATTTTACTCCCGTTTATAGGAAATTTCTTAATATAACGCCTACTCTTCTTAATGATTGAGCATTAATGACTAATAATGTCATTAATGTAACGTCACAATGGTTAATCGTAACTATTGTGTGAAGATTATGTAACGTTTGACTCATTGATTGAAGATCTTCGAATCTGCCCTTTATTCTGCCTTGATTCATTCTACATGTGTCTCTTCAACTCCTCAACTAGATTGAGGTTCCTTTATCTAATTACGTCGTGGGTATGTTGTCCCGTTCCTCTTTGTCTCGTACCTCTTTGTAAAGTCACGACCAGTTGTCATGTTTTCATTTCTCCACATGTATTGCCTTTTCATCTAAATTAGTACACGTGTGACACCTATTTTTACCAATACAAGTTACCTATTCTTCAGACCGGTTAGCTGAGATCTACATCCGCGAGATCATTCGTCTTCACGGTGTGCCCGTACCTATCATTTCTGATCGAGGTACACAATTCACCTCACACTTTTGGAGAGCAGTGCAACGTGAGTTGGGCACGCAGGTTGAGATCAGCATAATGTTTCATCCTCAGACGGACAGACAGCCCCAATGTACTATTCAGATATTGGAAGATATGTGCTTGTGTTATAGACTTCGGAGGCTCTTGGGATCAGTTCTTTCTGCTTGCGAAGTTTGCCTACAACAACAACTACCAGTCAAGCATACAGATGGCTCCCTATGAGGCATTGTATGGTAGGCGGTGCCGATCGCCAGTTGGATGGTTCGAGCCTAGGGAGGCTCAGTTGCTAGGTACAGATTTGGTACAGTATGCCTTGGATAAGGTTAAGATCATTCAGGAATGACTTCGCACAGCTCAGTCTAGGTAGAAGAGTCATGCCGACCGTTGAGTTCGTGATGTTGCATTCAGAGAGAGAGTATTGCTTCGAGTTTCACCCATGAAGGGTATAATGAGGTTCGAAAAGAAGGGCAAGTTGAGTCCTAGGTACATCGGACCCTTTGAAATTTTGGATAAAGTGGGTGAGGTGGCTTACAGGCTCGCGTTGCCACCTAGTTCATCATTTCTTCATCCAATGTTCCATGTGTCCATGCTCCGAAAGTATCACAATGATCCATCCCATGTGTTAGATTTCAGCTATGTCCAGTTGGACAAGGATTTAACTTACGAGGAGGAGCCAATGGCTATTCTAGCCCGACAGATTTGATAGTTGAGGTCTAAGAGTTATCCTTCAATTTGAGTGCAGTGGAGAGGTCAGCCGGTCGAGGCAGCTACTTGGGAGTCCGAGTCAAATATGCAGAGTAGATATCCATACCTTTTCACCATCCCAAGTACTGTTTTAGAACTTGATTCCGTGGTTCGAAGCCTCTAGTAGCTTCTTTAAGGCTTCTTTGATTTGTGTGCGCAGTCCGGGTATTTTTCCGGAAGGCTTTTATGTTAAAAACTGATAAATGTGAAATTTTTTCTTAAAATACATTTGAGTTGACTGCGGTCAATGTCTTGAGAAAATGGACCCGGATACGTGTTTTGATAAACCTGGTGGGTCCGTATCGTAATTTAGGACATAGGCGTATGCCCGGAATAGAATTCGGAGGTCCCTAGCTCGAGTTATTAATTTTTGTTGAAAATTGAAAGTTTGAAAGTTTAATAATTTTTATGAATCGAGTGATATTTGGTCTTGTTGATACCGGGTCCATATTTTGGTTCTGGATCCCAGTACATGTCCACTATTATATTTATAACTTGTGTGTCAAATTTTGTGAGAAACAGAGTTGGTTTGGCGTGATTCAGACGTTGTTTGTGAAAAAAGAAGTTCTAAAGTTTTCATGAAAATTTCCTTTGATTTGGTGTCCAATTCGGAGTTCTAGGCATTATTTTGGTGTTTTGATCGCTTGATCGAGTTCTTATGACGTTTTTGGACTTGTGTGCATAACTGGTTTGGAGCCTCGAGGGCTCCGGTGAATTTCATATAGGCTACAGATGGTTTTGAACTTAGAAAAATCTGGTTTTCCTCAGCTTCAGCTGTCATCTGGTGTCCTTCTTCGTGTTTTCCAAGTTACTCTCACGAATGCGAAGAGTGAACTGGGGTTGGGTGGAAATTCTTCTTCGCGAATGCAAAGGCTAGGTAGTGAACGCGGATCAATGGGGGCATTACCCTTCGAGAACGCGATCAGCCTCTCGCAACGCGTAGGCATGGGACCTGGGGAGGGGAATTAACCTATACTTTTCGTAAACGCGACACATGGCTCGCAAACGTGTAGGCTGGTGGGTATAAGCCTTCGCGAACAGGTAGGCTATTTGAGGCGCTGCTTCGTGATCTCAGTAGGCCCTTTGCAAACGTGAAGAAGGCCTGACGCCAGTGACTTAAAACATACCAAAAAATGGGATTTTCCAATTTTTTTCATAAACTCTCCATTAGAGCTCGGCCTAGGTGCGATTTTGAAGAGAAAACTCAACACCAATTCATAGGTTTGTACTCTTTAAGTCATTTTCTTCCAATTCTAACATCACCCATTAATTCCTAGCCTTAATCTTTGTTCTTCCATGGTAGAAAACTAGGGATTTAGGAAGAATTGAGGGGTTTTTTTTTAAATTAGGGATTTAGACCTCAATTAGAGGTCGGATTCCGAAATTAATTACATAATCGGACTCGGGGGGGAATAGGTAAATGGATTTGAGTCCGAGCCTCAGGCTTTGACCAAAGGGGCCCAGGGTCGATTTTTGACTTCTTGGGGAAAAGTTTGGGAATTCTAAATTTATACATTTTAATTGATCCTTTAGCGATATTTGATATTATTGAGTCAATTGTTGTTAGATACGAGTGGTTTAGAGGTAGATTCTAGATGAAAAGTTGTGGTTGAGCATTGAGTGATCTTTGGAGCAAGGTACGTGTTGTGTCTAACCTTGACTTGAGGGAATTAGGAACCCTCGGACTAAATGCTATGTGAATTTCATATGAACCGCGTATATGCGAGGTGACGAGTGCTTCTGCGCCGCCGAATTATCTGTTTTCCCACTTTCCCTTTATTATCTCTTTCCATATCTTAATTGTTATATGCTCTAAATGTGTTTCCACGCTTAAGTGCTACCTGTTAATCAATGTCTTCTCCTGTTGATTATGTTAGATCTTTTCATAGTATCATGATCTCTTACTATTTGCTTAAGTTTGTTTATTTGCACCTTCTAGTTGTAAATTTCTAGACTGGTCTCGTTGTGCAGTATTACAAATGTAGATTCTCATGTTGTACAAGGTTTCTTATAAGTTTCAGTTTGGTATTTATTGGTCGTTAAGGCTTTCCTTGATTTGAATTGTTAATTTTACTGTGCATATTGAGTATGTGGTATTGATATGGTGGGATTGGGTTGTACGCCGCAACAAGTGAAATAAGGGTGGATTGATATGGTGGAATAAAGGGATCGGGTTGCATGTCGCAACAGGTGGAATAAGGATGGATTGTTTTGGTGAAATAAAGGTGAATTATGATACCGATATTATGATATGGTGGATCGCGTTGCGCGCCGCAATACCTATATATATATATATATATATATATATATATATTTCATTATTGTTAATGTTGTTAGGAGGAAATAAGAGAGGATTATGTGATGACGGTGGGATAGGTTTGCGCGCTGCAACAACCTATGTGTTTCTGTTTCCTTGAGTTGTGTTAGTTTTACGTTTTTCTTTTGAACTTTAATGATTGGTAATTCTGAACGTCACTGGCTTCTTTTCCTGAAGTTGTAGCTATTATTTTTAATTGACTACCTTATTTCGTTCTGTATTTCCTTTTCTGTCTTTATAATATACTGCGTGCAGGTTGTAGTGTGGGTGACCCGCCTTAGCCTCGTCACTACTTTGTCGAGGTTAAGCTCGGCACTTATAGAGTACATAGGGCCGGTTGTACTCATACTACAATCTGCATTTCTTGTGCAGATTTTGGCATTGCCCCAGCCGATCGAGAGGCGTAGCAGCTCGGACTTGTTCATTGGAGACTCAAGGTAGATCTGTTGGCATCCGCAAACCTTGAAGTCCCCTTCTATTTTCTCCTATTTTTACTGTTTTCTTTCGTTCAAAACAGTTGTATTACTTTTAGACTTTGTTTGTAGAAAATCCTAAAAGTTCGTGAATTGTGACTTCAGATCCGAATTGTATCAGATATTATGGACTTTATGTTATTCTTCATTTCTGTTTTTGCTTCTATTTAGCTTAATTGATTCTGTTATTTAAATTGACCAAAATTGGTTTAAAGAATCCTCTAATGTTGGCTTGCCTAGCAAGTAAAATGTTAGGCGCCATCATGATCCCCAAGGTGAGAATTCCGGGTTGTGACAACACTCGGGCCTACGCCCCCAATCGCTGGGCGTACGCCTCTTTAGACTTTCGTCCCACAGCATCGCCTCGTGGCATTTTTGGTGCACCTCGCCCCAGGGCTCGTCCCGAAAATGCCTTTTAAAATTGCGCTCAAGAGAGACTAAATAGATTAGATATGTTAGAAATTCAAAGAAAAATTATTAGAGTTGAACGATCTTAAAAATTATTAATAACTTTACATATAAAAAAACAAGAAAAATGAACTTCAAACGAAATAATATATAAAGTGCTTTCTTTTTCTCCTACCAAAAAAGTTTAAGGCTTCTGATTGAAGTTTTTCTTTAGGCCACCATGTTTATTGAGTCGTCCCCTAGTTATCCGCGAAGAAAATCAAAACTAAGTAGGAACATCTTAACAGAGAAGAAAAGTTAAAAAATATTTTTGTAGGGGGAAGGGTGGGAGCGGGTTAATTATTGATATGATTCATAATGACGTTGTTTTATTAACCATGTTTTCATGAAGATAAATATTAGCTAATTGTTGCAAGAAACTCAAAGGTTAAGTTATAGGAAATCTTTTTTGAAATTTATAAAAAATTAAATCATAGCGACTTCTTCCTCTCTCTCTCTCTCTCTTTTGATGGGACATAAGGAGGATGATGGATACTTTTCACTTGGGATTTTTACATTCCTATACATTATTTCAAACATTATTACTCTCCCTGCTCAAATTTCAATTTAATTACATGGTCATATACAATTTACCAATCATATACAAATAAGTTTTAAATGAGTATCCCTTTATATTAGGAATTGAATAATGAATATCAGTTATTTTCTTATTCCTTTATACTTGTCCACTCTCTCTCTTCGTGTCTCTCTCTGATTTTTCCAGTGTACCCACCGTCCAGCTTTCTTTCTAGTAGTGTGATCTTAATAAAATAATATGATTTCTAGTAGTGAAACTTTCACACTTAATTGGTTATTATAAAATTTAAAGTTCATAGAACAAAGATTGCAACTCAAAAGTGCAGATTACAAACATTGAAATGAATTACTAAATTCATGACGAAGATATTGTAGTAATTCATCAATGAATTTCTTGCTGTATAGAGTTTCCACCATTGACAACCATTAAAAAACTTTGAATTTGAATTTGGGTTTACAAAAACCATTATTTGTTTGGATTGGGTATTGTTGCAAACAATTGAGAATATTGTTTGGAATTTATATCTCAATTTTCAGGGTGTTTTGGTGAAGATTAGACTTGATTTTAGCTGAATTTCAAATTGAAACTCGTCGAAGAAGAAGAAGAAGAAGAAGAAGAAGAAGAAGAATAAGAAGAAGACATGACATACAATACACTTCCAGATTTCAAGAATGAATTAATTATTATTTTTCCTACATTGCCTTTGGAGTAAATAATGTTGGAGTATGTGTTAGGAGTGTTTATGTGAAGAGATAGTAAAGGTTAATATGGTCAATTTCATTGCTAATTAATGATAAAAAGTGAATTTCTTAATGTGTGAAAACAACCAAAAAAATTACTTATTTTGGACCAGAGGGAGTATATGTTTTTATTTGAATATTATATGAAAGTTGAAAAATACTTGTATAATGTATGAATCGTTGTAGAAAATTTGTTGTCACGATCCGAAATCCCACCTTTCAGGCCGTGACTGCGTCTAACGTTGAACCCGCTAGACAAGCCAACGTATACAACATTATTGCCTTAATAACACAACGCAACAGTATTTAAAAACCATTAACCTTTAATCATTTGCTGAAATAGCTCGAATTCATAAATGTCCAACCTTTTCCGAAAACATCCCACATCACTTCAAACGCTTCACACCAGAAAAATAATAATATTACCTCAAACTCATAATGAAATGATAAGACAACAACAACGAACAATCCCAAAACCGGGGTGTCACAACCTCACGAACTATCTAAACTGAGTACTAAATACAAAGTCTGAAAAGAAATATACAATTGTCTTGAATGTAGGAGAAAGTAAGACAATGAGGAATCCAAAAGAAGGAGAGACACCAAGGCCCACGAACGCCAGCGGGTATACCTTGAAGCTCTGGGTGGACTGAAGGGTATTCCCTCTAACGATGTCCACTGGGTCCGGCTGCGGGATCTGCACAACATAAAGAAGTGCAGGTGTAGCATCAGTACAACCGACCCCATGTACTGAGTAAGTGCCGAGCCTAACCTCGGCCGAAGTAGTGACGAGGCTAGACTTGACAATAACGATAACATGTCCTAATCTACAGCAGGTAACAGGGGTAATACAAGACAAGAGATAAGCAAGCAAGTAAGGGATACGGGAGCAGTAAAGGGGAAACAAGTGGTCTGAAACAGTATAATTGACAGATAGAAGTAACCAAGGGAGGCAATCTAACACAATGGCCAACGAAGTCAGTACAAATATCCGAAAGTAAACAATGGCACGGCATCACCCTTTGTGCTTTTACTCTCTTCCTCACGATGCAATGCAATCAAATATCATGGCACGGCATCACCCTTCGTGCTTTACACTCTTCCTCACTATGCAATGAAATCAAGTATCATGGCACGGCATCACCCTTCGTACTTTACACTCTTCCTCACCAAACAATAACAGATAAATGGCAAGGAGTACAGCATAGTGGAAATAAGAAATTCGGAACACCCAGCTAGGGGGAAACATCAATTAGAAACTCAAGAAATGCCCGGCAAGGGTCTCACCTATAACCAATCCTCAATCACATACTGTACACTTGTATTATCTTTCGTATCAATACTTCTCAAACTCAACAGCCAATACTTTCCATCAAGAATAAATTTCCAAGTAAAGACAATCTCATAATATGCTAAACATGGAAGAAATATTGCA
>MDKH01143743.1:0-17541 GCA_005239495.1 Nicotiana undulata
TGTGGTGCACAACACACCCATAAACAAGACTCTACTAGACACGGCTCATAGACAACCCCTAGACTCGACGATGCATTCACACAGCTCCCGCTCCGGCCCAATTTCTAAGGTTAAAGCTCACCTTAAAGGACTATATGTCCAAAAACACTCCAATTTTCATCACTCAACGCTCCGACTCGTTCCATTAACCTAATAAGACATGGGAGGAACAATTATCCGGGGATCGGGGTGCTAACTCTCCAAAACGACCGGCCAGGTCGTTACACCTATTGCCACTCAAATCATCCATCTTTCCTTTACCCTTGCTTTTGATGTCATTAGGAGGGGGAGGATGTGGAGGAATTTTAGATCTGGTGTGGTATGTCGATGTTGCCATAGTGGTGGAACCAACATTTGGGAATGCGAATAATCAAAAGAAAGAATAATAAAAGGTAGTCAAGTCAGTAAGGCGAAACAAAAAGAGTTTTGCAGTATTTAAACAGATAGAATATAAAGCTTGCAATGGTACGCGTCCTAATTTAGGGACCTCGTTGTGCCTGAGGTAGTACTAAGCGGCAAGTAAAATTTGAGAAATTTTTGCAGACGTTGCTTCATCCCATTAATGCAAAAATAAATCAAACCATTCTATTACTAGATCAAAATAGTGATATAGAGTCACTAGTGGCATAAAGCTTTATTATATCAATTCTAAACGAAGTTTAACTATAAAACAATTAAATAAAACTCTCTTATTCTACTCGGTCCTAGATGGAACTTCTCCATGTTTTGCTTTACTGGCCCCATCGATCACGTTCCCAAGGTCGCACATGTCGAGCAACAAGTAAGACATTGCTAGATTTCCTCTTTCGTCATAGCCCATATACTTGAAGTCCCAGAGCCTCTTCCTCATTTTCCCCTCCAACTCCATCAACCCTTGTTCTATGTACTCCAACCTCTCTATTTATTTGTTTTGCTATCTCTTTCCATTCTCTTATTGCCTCTATATTTGTCTTAAGTTGTTCCAAGTGCTTGGCCTCAGATTCGGATGTTAGAATCTGATTTTAATGATGTAAATAATATATCTGATGTATGTAGGTACCTCTCCAGATTGGAAGGACAAGTTCACTGGCGAATCCAAGATTGAGGCAATTGCGGAAGAATTAATGGAACAGACTTAATCTAATACGATCGTGATGGTATCCAAGACTAAGGAAATAAATGAAGAGTGACAGAATAGATTGCGGAAAGAATGAAGGAATAAAGAAATAAAAGATACCAAGAATCACTCACATGGCTAAAACTAGAAAGGCCAAGATCCTAGGAGGATTTCGGCGCCATCAAAGGAAGTTTTCAGCGCATCCCTCCCAGCCCTAGCCGTTGCAGAATATCTTTATTCTTGGAAAGAATCAATCTATTTCCAAGGATCAAATCTCTTGGGTTGGCAACGTCTCTTCAGCAATCAAAGATTCCTCCAATATATAAACCCATTATTGTACATTATAATAGTATACTTTGATCGAACCAATTACCCTCTCTTTGTTCTACTACAACAAACATTGTAGCTCCTTAAAGACCTATTGTGTAACGAGTTAGAGAAGAAGGAGAGAAAATCACTGGTGAGGCATTGTATCAAAAAGGAATCGAAAGTCACTGAAAGTTAGCTATTGGTGTAAACTACACCATCTCTGTATTCTCCAAGAATATCATTCACTGAAAAAGAACATCCTTGCAACCCAAGGGGGCTGGACTAGGATTCATATTGAATCTGAACCAGTATAAAATTTCGGTGTCTTTAATTCCTGCACTTTTATTACTATCTTTACATTGTGCTGTGTTATTACATCGTTACTATAACTAGTCGACTAATTGCAAAACCAGTCAACTAATAAAGAATAAAATTAAAAATAATTAATTCACCCCCCTCTTGTACTTTCAATTGGTATCAGAGCGCTCACATTTTACTTTTGCTTAAAGCTTGTGAGAAAAAATCATGGCCAATCAAATCATTGTTGGAGCACTTTTCCAAGAAGGAACATCACAAGTAAGACCACCATACTTCAACGGTCAACACTTCTCTCACTGGAAAGTGCGTATGGAGATTTACGCAAAATCCTATGATGTCAAGGTATGGAGAGTTACCAAAAGAAAAACTACCCACTACCAGTTGTTGCTACTGCTCAACCCCCCACTGATCTTGATGATATTGATGCATACATAGAAGAATAAATGGCGGTTGAGAAAGTTAATGCAAAAGCAAGAAATTTTGTTTACAATGCTATTAGTGGTGAAGAAAATGAGAAGACCTCCAGCTGTGATACTGCCAAGGAGATGTGGGATAAACTCTAAGTCACTTATGAAGGAACGAGCAAGGTGAAAGAAAATCACATCAACATGCTGGTGCACGACTACGAACTATTTCTGATGAAAGAAGGAGAATCTATCGAAGAACTATTTGCCAGATTCAGTAAAATAATAAGTGATCTAAAAGCATTTGGAAAACCATACTCCAGTGGTGATCAAGTCAGGAAAATTCTGAGAAACCTACCTAACACTTGGAAAACGAAAGTCGTCACTGTTGAATCTCAAAATATGAACAAAATGACATATGATGAACTTTGGGTAGAACTCATAGCCTTTGAAAAGACCCATCTCAAGAAAACTACACAAGAAGAAAAGAAGAAGACTATAGCTTTCAAAGCTACAACTGATAGAGCAGAAAGCGATATAGATGATGATCTTGAAGCTCTTAAAGAATAAATTTCTCTAGTATCAAGAAACATGGATGGACTGATGAGAAGATACAGACACACTAACAAAAGGCAGGTTCCCATCCAGACGTACCAGGCAATATAGTGAACAGGACAAAAATGATGAAAAATGCTATGAATGCGGAAGATTTGCACATGTTCAAGCTGAATGTCCTGATCATAAAAGAAAAGTCTCCAGAGGATTCAACAGGATCATTCAGAAGCTGGAGTGATGAATAATGTTCAAACCATGAGGAAATAGTCAACTTATGTTTTATGACGATTCTAGAAAATGATATGAAGAAAATCTTTGGATGCTGGACAGATGAGGACGACTCAGACAATGAAGAAAAAGATAAAAATGAAAACGGTTTCATGGATCGAGGTGAAACAAGCGAGGTAAGACCCTATAACTGTGATAGATGTAATGAATTTCATGATTTTTTATCTTACTCTGAAAGAGTCACAAAAATTGTTTGATGAGATAAAAAGACTAAATAGAGAATTGAGAGACTGGAAACACAAACTTGAAGTATGCGAAATTGAACAAGATGTACTTCAGGATGAGTATGATGGATTACTTGTGCAGCTTAACCGCATGCGCAAATCCACCAGTTACAGTTCCACCAGGTCCAGTCAGACATCTTTTATGTCGACTAAAGAAGGACCAACCGGAACAGAGTCAACTAGTTCTGACTCATGTGGGAACTCCATAATTGGATCAAGTCCCAAATGTCACTACTGTAATAAGAGTGGACATAAGTACTCCTTTTGTCGTTTTCGTAAATCGAATTTGTCAGGATGAGTTTGGAGACCTAAGAATAATCCTGAACCTAGCAATGCTAACCCAAAAGGACCCAAGCAGACTTGGGTACCTAAGAAAAGATAAACATCATGTTTTGCAGGAACACCACAGAAGGAGTCGTAAAGGAAAATGGTATTTGGATAGTGCGTGTTCCAGTCACATGACAGGAGACAAGAACTTGTTTAAAGAAATTACAAAAGTTGATGGAGGAAATGTGAAATTTGGTGATGATTCAAAAGGAAAGATAGTTGGTACCGGAACTGTACCTTTCAACAACAGTTGTGATATCACTGAAGTTTATCTTTTGGATGGACTTAACTACAATTTCCTCAGTATAAGTCAACTATGCGACTCAGGATACGAGGTAAGATTTTAGAAAACGGGATGTGCCATCAAGGACGAATCAGGTAAAACAATTCTCCCAAGTAAAAGGTATGGAAATATTTATATTCTTGATGGTTTTGAAAGTATAGATGGTCACATCTGCTTAACCTCTATTTCTGATGATCATTGGCTTTGGCATAAGAAACTTGGTCACGCAAGCATGCATTTGACCGAAAAGCTTTCAAAATGAGAACTAGTTATTGGCTTACGCAAACTGAATTTTTTCTAGAAATCATGTGTGTGATGCATGTCAAATTGGTAAGAAAACAAGAAAATTCTTTCAAAAGCAAAGGTATTGTTTCTACTTCAAAGCCTTTACAATTACTACATATAGATTTATTTGCACCTACTAGAACTTCTAGCATTGGAGGTAAGAGATATGATTTTGTTATTGTTGATGATTACTCACGTTTCACTTGGGTGATTTTTCTGTCTCACAAAGATGAAGCCTTGAAAGATTTAGAGATTTTCTATAAAAAGGTTGAGAGAGAAAAAGGATCTCTCATCACTACCGTGCAAAGTGATCATGGAGGAGAATTTGAAAATCGAGCTTTTGAAGACTTCTGCAATGATCAAGGATATACTCACAACTTCTCTGCACCTAGATCACCTCAACAAAACGGAGTGGTTGAAAGGAAAAACAGAACTCTACAGGATATGGCAAGAACCATGTTACTAGAACATTCATTGCCAAATCACTTATGGGCAGAAGGTGTAAGTACTGCTTGTCGCATTCTAAATAGATGCCTAATTAGACCCATCCTGAAGAAAACTCCAAATGAGCTATGGAAAGGTAAGCGTCCAAATGTAAGATATTTTCATCCTTTTGGAAGCAAGTGTTTCATTCACAACAATGGTAAGGACAATCTTGGAGAATATGATCCAAGAAGTGATGAAGTTAATTTTCTCGGTTACTCTTTAAATAGCAGATCCTTTAGAGTTTATAATAAACGCACCTTGTGCGTAGAAGAATCTGTACATGTTGTCTTTTAGGAGAATAACACTCGGGCCGAGAAAGAATTTAGTGCAGGTGATGATGAACACATGCAGAAATCTCAAAAGGCAAGCAAACCTCAAGAGTCAACTAGTAAACATGTCAACATGGAAGAGTCGACTATTGTCATCAACAATAGTCAACCTGAAAAATCAAGGAAATCAGTTACTCCTAATGCTCGTCTAAGGAGGAGTGAACCTTAGTATCCTCAAAAATTCATTATTGGAGATCCGAACAAAGGAATGGAAACAAGAGGAGCTCTCAAGAAGAATGCCAATATAGCCTTAATATCTCAAATTGAGCCAAAGAAAATTGAAGAAGCCCTAAAATACTCAAGTTGGGTGCAAGCTATGCAAGAAGAACTTGATCAGTTTGAAAAAACACAAGTATGGAAACTGACACCCAAACAAGAAGATGCTCCAGTTATAGGAACAAAATGGGTTTTCAGAAACAAGCTGAATGAAGAAGGAAAAGTTATCAGAAACAAAGCTAGACTAGTCACTCAAGGGTACTCACAGCAAGAAGGAGTCGACTACGACGAGACTTTTGGCAATGTAGCTCGATTGGAATCTATAAGAATTCTTATGACATATGCTTCCTTCAAAAGATTCAGACTATTCCAAATGGATGTCAAAAGCGCGTTTCTAAACGGGTTCATCGAGGAAGAAGTCTATGTGAAGCAACCCCCCGGATTTGAGGTCTCAAAATTTCCCTATCATGTGTTCAAACTAACCAAAGCATTATACGAACTAAAACAAGCTCCAAGAGCATGGTATGAACTACTCAACTCATTTCTCATTGACAATGGATTCACATGAGGTAAAGTAGATACTTCTTTGTTCATCAAAAGATCATCTGAAGGTAATCTCATTATTCAAGTTTATGTTGATGATATTATTTTTGGTAGTACTAACCCTCTTACGTGCAAGGAATTTTCGGATCTTATACAAAGTGAATGCGAAATGAGTATGATGGAAGAACTAACGTTCTTCCTTGGACTACAAATTCAACAATCTGAAGAAGGGGCCTTCATATGCCAGACTAAGTACACCAAGGAACTGATTCAAAAGTTTGGTATGGAAAATGCAAAAGCTATTAGCACTCCTATGAGTCCCTCAATGAATCTTGATAAAGATGAACATGGAACATTCGGTTATAAGACTAAGTATCAAGGAATGATTGGTTCTCTTCTTTATTTAACTGCTAGTCGACCAGATATCATGTTTAGTGTGTGTAAATGTGCCAGGTTCCAGTCAGCTCCAAAGGAGTCTCGTATGACAGTAGTCAAGAGAATCATTTGATATCTCATTGGAACAACTTATTATGGGTTATGGTATCTTCAATCTAACACCTTCAAATTAGAAGTATTTTTCAGATGTTGATCTTACAGGTGACAAGGAAGATAGAACAAGTAAAAGTGGAACATGTCAACTACTTGGAAAAGCTTTAGTGTCTTGGAATAATAAGAAACAAGGATCAGTCGCATTATCCACAACTTAAGCTGAATATATAGCTATTGGACAATGTCGTGCTCAATTACTTTGGATGTCACATCAACTTGGTGACTATGAACTTTCTTTTAAACCTATACTTATTTTATGTGATAATTCTAGTGTTATTTGTCTTTCAAAAATCATGTGCATCATTCTAGAGCATATAGATATTAAACATCATTTCATTAGAGATCATGTTCTTAAGGGAAATATAGAAATAGAGTTTGTAGGAACTAATGATCAATTAGCTGATATTTTCACTAAGCCCATATTAGAAGAAAGGTTTTGCTTGTTGAGAAAACTTCTTGGGATAGTGTTACATCCTGTACTTTTCTAAAGAGGATTTGTGACCATAATATCATGTAAGTTTAACAACCTTGATATCGTTAGATGCATTTTGACATAGTATTTATATTGAGTGGAATATTTTTGTAAAAAGTTTAAAAAATATGATTTTATATGGTTATTATTATTACTACTTTCGAATATATTTTAGATTATACACAATAATATAAGGATATTTTGTTAGACGTTATTTTAAGACGGATGAGTCTGAATAGATGATGGCATCTTTGTTATTTCAGTAGTTTTAGTTCATGAATTTCTAAAATATACATAGTCCTATTTCATATTTTATCTCGAATAAAAAAAATTATAAGAAGAAACAAAATTTACAAACAATCAAGGTGCAAATTATGCTGATTTTAGTGAGGAGAATGATTATTTTTATTACCAAACATTGTACTACTAGCCATGCTGAGTATAACTAGAACATATTTGACTGACTATACGTAATATAATTAAACGTATTTGGTTTCGTTGAAACAATATTTGCGATTAATTGAGGTGCTTTTACATATTGTAACTGTATTCTTAATTGATGGCCAAATGACTTCCATACTCTTCAATTAAGTTAAATAATTCGTTGTCGAGACTAAAACAAATTGAGACAGTAATCTTTTTAATATTATCTAAAATTATTATCTACGCACAAAGTTGACGTTTAATTGCTTTGTTTATATATTTCAAATGTATTTTAGTAACAGTGCTTTGCAAACTGAATTTTTTTCCAGATCAAACAAAAGGATTAAACTTGTATATTATATAAACATCTCTTCAGTTTTGGAGAAAAGGAAAATAATTTGCAAGTTTAATTTTGTTCAAACAAGTGATTGATGCTATAAGAATTACAGTATCAACTTCCATTATTTTACTCCAAACTAGTGATTGATATAATATTAGATTACAACAATTCATTATTATTTTGACAAGATAGTGATGCTAACTCAAATATATATGTAAGTATCCACCTTATAGGAAGGGGTGTCACTATCACCGAAAAATACACTATATAGTTAAGTAAAAAAAATTAATCATATGTATATATTACCATTTTAAGAATTAAGCACAAAAACTTTATACTCTTTATATGAGATTAGAAAAATTAGAAGTTGAGAAAATATATGTATTTTTACATGGATATTTTAATGAAATAATAGTGTGTGAATTTATTTTACAGGTGTTTAACCAAAGAATTAGATTCTTTTCCAAAGCTATTTTAAGAAGAATACGAGTTTCTGATGACCAAAGAATAAGCTAATAATTGCAAGTAAATTTGTAATTGGAAAGCAGTAATATGCGCAAAAAATAAGTATGTTACAATAGTAGTTCAAATGTGTTTACAAGTTATATTTTACTCCCTTATATAGGAAATTTATTAATATAACGTCTACCATTTTCAGTGATTGAGCATTAATGACTAATAATGGCATTAATATAACGTTACAATGATAAACCATAATTGTTGTGTGAAGGTTATGTAACGTTTGGATCATTAATTGAAGATCTTCGAATCTGGCCTTTATTCTACCTGGATTCATCCTGCCCGTGTCTATTCATCTTCTCAATTAGGTTAAGATTCCCGTATCTGATTATCCCGTGGGTATGATATTCTGTACCTCTTCATGAAGTTTCGTCCAGTAGTCATGTTTTCATTGTTCCACATAGATTGCTGAGTCATCACAATTTTTACACGTGTGAAGCTTTTTTTTAACCAATACAGATAGTCCCCCCACTTACCATTTATTTATCGATTAATACTTGGTAAGTGGATACTCATTTAAGGCGGGAATATTTTGCCGCCGCTTCACTCGTAACATTGCATCCATCTCTGAACGTAGGCGTCGCTTGTCACTTCCATTTAATGCTCGTGCCATGTGGCATTCCCTGATTGGTTCTGCAATTGTTCAGCGCCTTTTAGGGCTTTTGCGGCTGCTTCAGTCACAAAGTGACAGCTTCAATTATGACTTTCACATCACTGTTTTTTCCATTTTTTTGATGGTTGCCTTCAAGTATAAATACCCCTTTTACTTTCTTTACTTTCACGGAAAACTTCTAACTTTCATTCTTCGTTTGCAAATTCTTTTGTGACTATCCGAAATCCCACCTTCAGGTTGTGATGGCGCTTAACGTTGAACCCGCTAGACAAGAAAACGTTTGAACTAAATAAACTCATTACAACTAAAATGAACAAGATAACTAATGCAACAGTGGTGAACAATATGAAAGTTAACTAAGTTTAAAATAATATAGCAAGCTTCGAAAATAAAACCCATAAATATAACCCAGAACTGGTGTCACCAACTCACGAACTGTCTATGATATTACTAAATACAATGGTCTGAAAAATGAATACATATATCTGTCTTTGAAAACTACAAAATAAGACAGAACTGAAGGAGGAGGGTAGAACGTGACGCCAAAGCCCCACGAACATCTGCGGGACTACCTCGATGTCTCCTGAAAGGACTGAAGGATACTCCCTCCGTCAATGCCCACCGGGTCCGGCTGCATAATCTGCACAACATGAAGAAGTGCAGGTGTAGCATCAGTACAACCGACCCCATGTACTGAGTAAGTGCCGAGCCTAACCTCGGCGAAGTAGTGACGAGGATAGGACCGAAAACAATATATACATGTACAATTCTGCATAATGACAGGAAAATATCGACGGAAATAAACAAGTAAATACATATACAGGGAGAACATGCTGGGGATAAAAGGGGCAACAAATAATGAACAACAAAAGGTACGACATGTCCCCTCGTGCATAATCTCACAATCACTCAGCACGGAATGTCCCCTCGTGCATAAATAGTAAAATCACTCGACACGGAAGGTACCCTCGTGTATAAATAATAAACACTCGGCACGGAATGTCCCCTCGTGCAATAAATAATACACAGTCGGCACAGAATGTCCCCTCGTGCGCTAAATAATAAACAATCGGCACGGCATCTCCCCTCGTGCGATAAATAATTAACAATCGGCACAGCATGTCCCCTCGTGCAATAAATAATAAACAATCGGCACGGCATGTCCCCTCGTGCAATAGATAATAAGCAATCGGCACGGCATGTCCCCTCGTGCGATAAATAATATAAAACCAACAATATAAGGTGAAACTAAGAATAAGAAATCTCAAGTGTACAGAAATACTCAATAAAATTCTATCATCCCGGCAAGGGACTCAGCTATAACCAAACTTGCTCAGAAGTGTAATTTCAACAGCAAGAGCCTCAACTGAAAAATTAATCAATAATTCCCCACGTCATGAAACAACATCAATGTATCACTTCTAAATCACCAATTGTTCATAGTACAGAGAATATAAAAAACACGATATAATTCATCACAATTGACTCACGGGCATGCTTGACCGCAACATATAGGTGCTCGTCACCTCACCTATACGTTGGACATGAATTACACAGAGAAAATAAGACTGTATACCTATTCCCTCAAGCTAAGGTTAGGCCAAACACTTACCTCGGCTCCAAAATGCAAGTCAAGCCTCAATCATAGCCTTTCCTCTCGAATCCAACTCCGAATCGATAATATCTAGAATAATTGATTTATTACATCAACAATTACTCAATAAACCATTTCCAAAGCCTAATTATATATTTTCTATCATCCATCCAAAAATACAAATATTCAACCCCGGGCCCGCACGCTCGAATTCCGAAAATTCTCGAAGGAATCACTCACCCATAGCCTAAGGATCATTAATATGACGTTCCCACTTGAATTCATAGCATTAAACGGACAATACGTAAATTTTCTCAAGAACCTTAAATTTACTACCCAATTCTTGATTTTCCATCAATTTAGTAGGTAATCCTATTAACAATCCATGCATGAAACTAGTATTAGAAAGGAATTAATTTACCTTAACCGTAGCCAGGTCGTGGTGTGTTCTTCCCAAGCTCACAAGTCCCTAATAGTGGTGGAAAATGAATGAGAGGGGTGAAATCCCGAGTTTTGAAGAATATATACTGCCTGGCCTACAGGGATTCCGCACCTGCGGCTCGGGAACAGCACCTGCGATCTCGCTCCTGTGAGCAGGGGATCGCACCTGCAAAACTGGACGAGTGGGGCTGGGGTCACACCTGCGGAGGGATTACTGCACCTACGGATCTTTGTCCGCACCTGCGAGAATGGGGGACCTCACCTGGGGTCGCACCTGCAATGCTTGGGACCGCAGAAGCGGTCCCGCACCTACAACTGGGCAACCACACCTGCGGTCACACCAGATCAGGTGCACCAGCAGTTGCATCAGCTGGTTTTTAGCCCCATTTGGTACCCGGGAAGCACTTGGGCCCACTCGAGCCCCCGTCCAAATATACCAACAAGTCCTAAATCATACTACGGACTCGCTCGAGCCTTCGGAACACCCAAAACAACGCTAAATCTCAAAATCACACTCCAAAACCCCAAAAACCATAACTTAAGAAACTTCAAGTTCTTGATATCTATATCGATGCGCTGGACCGACCCATACAATTTTGAATGACATCAAATTTTGCAGACAACTCAAGATAACCATATTAAACCCCTTCCGGGCTTAGGAACCATAATACGGGCCCGGTAACGCAGTTTTTCACATCAAAATTCATTTTCAAAAGCCTTTATTATTTTCAGAAAATAATTTTCTTTAAAAATTCATTTCTCGGACTTGGGACCTCGAAATTTGATTTAGGGCACACACCCAAGTCTCATATTTTCCTACGGACCCTCCGGGACCGTCAAATCACGGGTCCGGGTCCGTTTACCAAGAATGTTGACCAAAGTCAACTTTATTTAAATAATTATTATAAATTCAACTCTTTATCAAGTTTCCCATATAAAGGCTTCCCGGCTACGCTCCCGGGATGCGCACGCACATCGAGGTAATTCGCCCCAGCCCAGGTCCTAAACTAACCCGGCCCAGCTCCGAACTCATGAGTCGTTGATCAAATAAGTTTTCCCCTTTCCATAATTAAACCCTCACCTAACCCTCATTCCCCGTCTCATTTTCGAGACTCCTCACTCTCTTTCTTCGTCTCTTCATCTCTCTCTATCTTTATGCTAATCTCTAGAAGTCTCCTTGGTTTCTCCCCTCCGATGGGTCCTGTTCATCTTCTCCGACATGTTTCCTCACCGGAATCCATGGCTCTCTACTATCTCCTGGTCATCTACCTGCCTCTCAACCCCTCAATGACATCCTAGGTTCTTCAGACGAACCTGGAGCGGTTCAGTCACCGCCTATGGGTCTCTTGCTGTGTTCCGTCCACCCCCCGGCCGTTTGAGTAAGTTTGCAGTACCCCTAGCCTGAACTGAGGTCACTCACGAGGTTTTCCCTCTTTTCTGAGGTTCCACGAAACCCTGTTCTCTGTATCTTTGGGTTTTCTTTAAGATCCGTCTTATATTTACCATGCTATGAAGTTTCTTCTTGTTTTTCTCCGAAAAATTTGGTTTTAAACGATTTCGAAAACTAGGGTTTCTATACCCTGTTCTCAAAGCAGTTTCCTTTTGATTTTTTGATATTCATGCTATGTTTAAGTTATTATCTCTTGATTTTATGTTATTTTAACTGTTCTTGGTGAAACCCTAAGTATTCTGGGTTGTTCTTTGTTATTTGACTGTATGCATCCATGTATCCTCTATGACTCCTATTTAATCTACTACTATGACATCTTCATGTTAATTTCTATGAGTACCTCTTTGCGTTGATACATGATTGATGTTTGAACTCTTGAAATTCCGACCTTTACCCTACTTGCTCTTTACTGGTTAATTTATATTGATTCTTCTGTGTAAAATCCCATGCCAGTGATGTTTTCCTTAAATACATGGTCCTGTATATTCTACCTATAAGTCTGTACCAATTTTTCAATTATTTCTATACTTGTGTGATGCTTTCCTTAATTACTTGGGATTTCCTGTGACTGAATCCGAGATTCTCTTGAATGATTTCAAATTGATGCCCTATTTTACTTTATACACGGGTAGTTCAATTTTCCTTAATTACCCCACTATGTACTTGGCTTCATTTGTGCACTATGTGAATGTTTCTGCCCTAATCAGCCTTATTAGACTGATTTTCTTTCCTTATTCTGCCTTGACTATACCGTTTGAGACTAGGCTCCTTAATTAAAGGAGTCCAGTTGTCTTAATTGGTGTTAATTGATTTATTCCCATGTTTGTGCACTCCTTACCCATGTACTACTCGTTTTTCAAAACTTTATAAAGAGTTGTTTTCCCTCTTTGCAAACACAGTGAAATTTACACACAACACACTGAAATTCACACACAACACCACTGACACACACACACATTGCTCTGAACTTTCCTGTGCTTTCATATACATCCCTTCCTACTCTTTGCATCTATTGTTGACTACTCAGTCGGCTAAATCCAAGACTAAGTAATCTCTATTGCTCTTGTGCTCTTCATACTACTGCTGCTCTCATCCTGTATATTCTGTATATTGCTACTGTTGTGCTATTTCCTGCACTTTGTTGTTCTCTATTCTTTGACTGGTATGTTTTCTGATTTAATTTTATAGTATCTATACCCAATATGCTCCAGTTTTTGTCTCTTTACCTATTGTACATTATGTTCTTTATTCTATGGTTCTACTGTCTGCCCTGTAATTAGTTCAATCCCCATCATGTATCCCTTTTGTTATGTTTGAATATGCATCTTACTTTCCTATGGTTCCGTGTAATGGTGTCTTTAGCATACCCCTACTATTTCCCTTTCCCTTGAGTCTGATATGTCTCCAGCATGCTTATGTATTCCCAAGTTTATGTTTTCCTTGACATGATTGTGGTTACTGGCTCTCATCTTCTTATTAACTCTATATCCTGTAAATATGTCTCTCCTGTTTGTGTGTTATGCAGTCCCGACCCTCTGTGCAAGTATGTGACCAATATCTGGTAATTGTGTGGTAACTGTGACTCTGCCTAATTCTAATGTTTAATGATATTTGATCCCAATCCCTTACCCCTATTTGTGTTTGCTTTTTCATGAGGCTTGTTGCCTATCGGTTGTGATGGTACTCCTACTCTTCTAATAAACTTCTTTATTGCTCTCCTAAAACTATTTTCAAAACTGTTGTCTCAACTACTCTTTTCCAACTCAAATTCTTTTTTTAAACTTCAACCACTCCCCCACTACTCTTAGATTCTAGGTTTTGCCCCCTTCGTGTAAGCATTGCCTTGGGGACCCCTGAGTACCCATTGAACTTTGACACACAAGGCTGGCTTCCTACACTGCACTTATTCATTCCTGGCTAGGGCACCTGGGTGTGAGCACTGTCCAGGATCTTCTAAGGTCCTTAGAGACTATGACACACTTGGGTTGGAAAGGGCCATGGCATATGGTAGATGGATCCGGTACTTTAGGCCTACTGTTAGGCTCCCTATAGTTAGCTTCTTGATTTTTCTTTGGTTGTGTAATTTATGCAGTCCTGGTTTGTAATAATTATTTGTAAAAACAATTTGGGGCCGGATAGTGAAGATAGGAGGGGATTATGCCTGCTTAATATAGTTATGGGTAGAAATCATGACTATATGATTTATTTCCCTATGTGTCCAATAGTATCCTGTTTAGGACATGCATATCATGTAATAGAAATCATGTTTAGGTTCTTTATTTCAGCATGTCTATTATGTTCCTGTCATTTTATAAGCCATGTTCACAGTTAATAACTACAACAAGTGATATAATGTACGGCTACTGCATTTCCATAAGCATTACATTTAGAAACCATGTCTTTAGGTATCCTTGTGTGCATTAGATATCATGTTCTTTGGGACCTTACCTTTCAGCATGTTTGTTTCAAGTTATATTTTGCTGAACACCTAGTTAGCATGCATCTAATATGATAATCTCGCTAAAAATGTGGTTAAACGGTTTAAAATTCTTCTGCAAGTATATTATCCTGCATATCTTTAAAATCCGAACTAAAGTCTGCATGTTCACCTTCAAAACAAAATAGGCAATTTATACGCCCGCCTAGGCAAACCTTAGGCCCAATACTTATTAAAACCTAATCAATCATTTTGTGTCCTGCTTGTGTTAAAATAAATTATCTGTAAAACTAATCAGTCTCTTCTGGAAACCTGAGAACCTCGTTGTGTGTAATTATTTTCACTCCTGCTTGCCCAGCAATTAATAGATTTTCAAAACAAATTCTCCCTTTCACAAGATCACTCTGTTGTCTGAATCCTCGCTCTATTTTAACATTATTGGTTCTTGAAGTTGTCACTCTCTTTTACTGAAAACTACTGGTTCTTGCTTTATTTTTGAGTTATTGGATTTCAAAGTAAGTCACTCCTGTTCGAAGTTACTCTGCTTTATTTAAAAAATCTTGCTTTACTTCTAATTACTGGTTTTCTAAAAGTTATTCATCCATTTTTTACTGAAAACTTCATCGAAACTGCTGTGCACTTTTAAATCCTGCTACCGTCTTTAAATTACTGGATTTCTAATCAATTCCTCTTCTTTGAACTGCTCTGTTTTAACTGAACTTGCTGCTTTATTACTGAGTTTCCAAAAACCAAAAGCGCTGAATCCTACTGTTTTCCAACTCAAAACCTCTATTTTAAATCTTGATTTTGGACTTTGATTGTGTTTGAGACGTGCTATCTATGTGTTTACCTGTGGAGGTATCTGTGAGCCTCGAATCTGCCCTTATGTGTTCCCCATATCTGTAGTCCTATTTGTTTTACATGACGCTTAGAATTTTAATCTTTTAAACCTAGGGGTTCAGCCTAGTACTCACATTGTAGGATTAGTAGTCCTAAATACCCTCCAGGACTTATAGAATGGGACGGGTAATGGCATGCAATAAGCTTCGTGACCGACACACGCATTTTAAATACCTTAACGGAGCAGGAAGGGTAGAATATAGATATGATGACCGGTGCGCTAATACTACGTGTAGCCCCTCATTGAGGATGTGAGATACCGGGTATTGCATTGATATGATCCGTATTACTTTAAACCTAGGACAGTTCTTTTCAAATGTTTATTCTAATATTTCCCAAAGCCTTTAAAGATTTTCATACTTGTTTGAAAACCGTTCTTATATGAACCTTACTTGCTACTTGTTCACCGTCCAAATTCATAAAACTTCTTGGCTGGGACCCACAGTTGTGGATCTTGAGGGGCTCCTAACACCTTCCCCTTGGGATAACTTCAAGCCCTTACCCAATCTCTGGTAACGCAAACTAGTTCATGAGTTATTTACTCTAGGTACCCTAACGCACCATAAAAATTGTTAGGTGGCGACTCTTGCTTAAACCTTTCCTTTAAGGAGTTGTCTAGAATGTCATGAAACCCGATCTCCGCGTACTTAACCCGTGCGAGGAAAAAAGGGGGCGCGACAACATGGCGACTCTGCTGGGGATTTTCCCTAGACTTATACCATTAGAAGTTGCTTTGTGAATTTCGACCTTTAATTTTCATATAAATGCTTATACATTTTCCTATTCCCCGTTATATGCTGTTAACTGTTTAATTTTTGCTAGTATTTATTTCACCTGAACGAAACTGACATATCTTCATGTTTTCTTTGTAACCGCTTTCCATTGTAACTGTTGTATTTCCTTTCTTTACCGTTTTCCTCAACGTGAAAATACTTTGTTTAAATGATATTTATTGCATATCATGCTCCGCATTCATATTCCACTCGTGCCAAACAAAATTCCTATAGCAACTCTTACAATGAGTGGTTGCGCTATTCCAATATTACTACCCCCTAAATTCGTAAAGGCGTATTTGCGGTAAAACTAGTCGATCAGCGGTGCAGTCGATAGTTCCGTGCCTTCCCCCCTTGAGCTGTCGGCTCAAGGGTACCGGTCTAAAACCCCATAGAAACCTTAATCTATTGTAATGTTGCATGCATCATGGTCAAACCTAGCCAGGCTAATGTGTTGTCCGCACCATAGCCTTTAAGATAGCCTTGTCCAATGTCCATTGGGTTTTCCTAGAACCCAAACGGACACCTTCACGTTTTGTACATTTATTTGGGGAGCTAAATGCTCTTTGCTAATTATTGATGTTAAATAGTCGAGTTCGGTGGGGGTAAGGGTCTAACCCTTTTTGTTTTGCAAAAATGAGGCACGAAATCCCCAGATTCGGCATGGTCGCCAATATCCACCCCAATTTGTTAAACTGGTGGGAGAATCTTCACTCCAGCGACAAAGCACTCGTCAGGAAACACTTGGGCAACCTGCCCTCTCTTTTGGATATTCAGTTTAACAAAATGATGATAGAGGCTGCTACCTTATTCTGGGATTGCGATAGGTCGGTATTTTGCTTCGGAAATAATGAAATGACACCGCTGCTGGAAGAAATAGGAGGTTTGGCCGGTTTGGCTTGGGAATCTTTAGGGTTGTTGATGCCTGAGAATCGCACAGGCCAGGGTTTTCTCAAAATGTTGGGTCTGAAGAAAAATCCGGACTTGGTGTGTTTAAAGGATTCGTACATCCCTTTTGATTACTTGTACGAAAGGTTCGGTCATAGCAAATCATACTGCACTTATCGGGATGAGTTCGCCCTCACTTCTATAGGGCACATCCATCGCCGAGGGTTTGCTTTCATGGCTTGTTTTCTGGGTTTAATGGTGTTCCCGAAAAAGAAGGAGAGGATTCACACTAGGTTGGCCATGGTCACTAAGACTTTAATGGAGGGGATCAACGGACGAGACTTCAATATCGTGCCTATGATCATTGCAGACATATGCCGAGCCTTAGAAAAGTGTCAACGGGGAGCAAAACACTTCGAAGGTTGCAACTTACTGCTTCA